>JACBKR010003017.1:0-31247 GCA_014218235.1 Colocasia esculenta | reverse complement strand
CATCATCAAAGGGGGAGATTGTTGGGTTGAATGTCTAATTCATATCATTTTCCTCCTATTTTGATGATGACAAGAAGTGTTCTTAAAGCAATTTAATTGGAACATGTCAAAAGCATCATACCTGAAAGTCATGCTCAAAAAGCTTTTTTCAAACCATATTTATCATTTGTGGTAATGATAAATCATTTAACTAATGATATATGTGTTTATTTTTCAGGTACAAACTTTTTATGCAAAAGATGTGTCGACACACCCATCAGTGGTGTCGACACATCAACACAGACTCAAAGAGAAATTGTGCAAAATGTCAAGAGTGTGTCGACACATGTCAAGAGTGTGTCGACACGAGTGGCAGTTTTCCAGAGATCAAGGGTACCCAGGTCGACACACTCCCAGGGCAGGTCGACACTAGACCCAGTTCCCAGAACAGCCAGTTTGAGGAATTGGGACAGCAGGTCGACACACTCCCAGGGCAGGTCGACACTAGACCCAGTTCCCAGAACAGCCAGTTTGAGGAATTGGGACAGCAGGTCGACACACTCCCAGGGCAGGTCGACACTAGACCCAGTTCCCAGAACAGCCAGTTTGAGGATTGGGACAGCAGGTCGACACACTCAAGAGCAGGTCGACACGGGACCTTTCTCCCAGAACAGATTCTTCCATCTTTGGAACAGTGTGTCGACACAACCACCAGGGCAGGTCGACACACTACGGAAACTTTTCATCCTAAGAGCTGATGGCTGCCACGTGTCCTTCTAGGGCGATCAGAATCTTCCTAGGGAAGCGTGCCCTTGTACCCCAAAAGGGTATCTTTGGAATCCTAAGGGTATAAAGGCTCCTTTTGGCCTCCCTTCAAAGTGTGAGACCCAACCAACCTCTTAGAGTCTCCAGAAAAGTTCCTGGCGGCCATAAGAGTTCGTGTCTCCCTCCTCTGCTTCCTGGAGTCTCCTGAACACTTCTTCTCACCAATTCAAGGTGTGAGAATTGTGATTTGATCTTTAAAGAAGCCTCTGAAGCATCTCAAGGAAGTAGATCAGGTAGAAGCCATCGTTGGAGAAGAATTCAAGGAAGGTCCAACCTCCCAGATTGCAGAGCATCGTCTTGGACTTCATGTTTACAAGCTTCTTCCCAATTCAAGCTTCTACAAGGGAGTACACTTGAAGAACGAAGTCATTCAATACCTTTTACTTTACTTCTGTTCTTCTGAGATATCTCTTGAGATTATGCAAGTGCTTCTGCATAATTCTCATTAGTGTTCTCAAATTTCGACTAGATCTGTTGCTAGGAGATCTTGTCTTAAGTTGGTGTCTAGCAAGTCTCGTGTGAGCCTTGTGCTCAGATTGTTGTGAGCCGGTGCGCTCAGTGTTGAGTTGTCAAACTCAAGTGTGTGTTGAGCAGTCTTGCTCAGTTGTTCTAGA
This sequence comes from Colocasia esculenta, assembly GCA_014218235.1. Taxonomy (NCBI): domain Eukaryota; kingdom Viridiplantae; phylum Streptophyta; class Magnoliopsida; order Alismatales; family Araceae; genus Colocasia; species Colocasia esculenta. The sequence goes on along the minus strand of JACBKR010003017.1, from coordinate 29,829 downwards.
GTAGTCTTGCTCTAGAAGTGGTGTGAGTTGTAAGCTCTTCAGTGTTGGAGTTGTCAGGCTCCAGTGGGTGTGTTACCCAGTTGTGTTAGTGAATCCTCACGGGTTGTGAGGGGTGGATGTAGGAATCACATGGGTGATTTCCGAACCACCTAAAAATCCTTGTGCATTTGTGTTCTGTGGTTTGACTGGTTCATCCGCTAGATGCTTGCATAGGACTCGTCTCTAATTCACTTAATCAACTTGATTCTCATCTAAGTTTTTCAACTCACTCCAATCTAATCAGATCAGCAGTTGTTCACTGATTTTATTGCCTCTGATTCTAAATAGTTTTAAAATTATTTAAGCTTCCGCAAAAGTGGCTAAGATCTATTCATCCCCCCCCCCCTTCTAGATCTTTTCCACACATTTTATTTCGACTTCAGCAACCTGGTCAACAAGTGGTATCAGAGCCAAGTCTCTTCAAGTAGTTGATCTCACAATCTGAAGAGCAAAGATAAATAGTAGCCCAAGGTCATGCAGAAGGACAATCCGTCAACAAACCTCCACTATTCGATGGTAAAGACTACATGTCACGTCACGACATTTAATATCTATAAATGCCAGAACGTGAACGAACGAGAAATCAAGAGTAAAACTGAACTAATTGAGCAGGAAAGTTGCTCAGAAGCTTCACTAAATAAAAATTTATTTGTCATTCAGTAGATATTACATGATTCCGTAATCTCAACAGTAAAATGCCGCCAAAGTTGGTCACTCCACACAAAATCCCAAAATCCGCCTTCTAGAATTGTGGATTACCTGAAAAAGTAGGATTTGATGAGCTAACTAGCCCAGTAGAATTCAATTTCATGAAATAGAAAGGGTTCACATGTATAATCTCAAGATAGGAACATGTATATGGTTAACACTAGGTGTTCAGGATTATGAACGAATGAGTCAAATCAATAACACATGTATAACAAGAGTAATGTAGAAGCATGATCAAGAATTCAAGATGACACTGAAGTTCTGATTCAGATATATATATTCACACACACATGTATGATATGACGACTAATCAAGAACGTAATAATGTATGCCAACTCCAGTTGTCCTCATTGCCCCCGCGTAGCCACTGACAAATTCGGGTGCTTCTCCCAGGACTGAACCAGCCCCATTTGCACAGGCATAATTCTCAAATGAGCCCAAAGACTCACAACTTGTCATCATAACACACTCTGGTAAATCTCAAGTAGGGTACACAAGTACTCATCATATTTCACACAACAGGGATTTGTAGAATATTTTCATTGATCACAGAAGTTAAAACTTCACAAAGGTCAATCATAATTGGAACTCTTTAGAAGATGACTCATGGTAAGAATGAAGAAACTTGAGAGATTTTATCAGGTATTTAGGTGGTAGAAACCACAAAGAATAGGTAGGCAAAAGATTAGATTAATTGGGTGTTGTTTCAGCAAGGATTGGAACAGGTAAGTGCTGAAAACAGGGTACTGGCAGTGCCTGTCGACAGCCAGGAAGGTACCTCTCGACAGAAGCTATCTTTCCAGAGGCCAGAAATGAAGATCTGTCACTGCCTGTCGACAGGCCAGAATCGACTGTCGACAGGTGTTGTGTAAATCTTCAAAAGTTGTTCAAGACTACCACGGAATGTACTACCAAGCTTACCTACAACTCCTATCATGTTTATGACATTACATAGATACAATCTAGGCCTCAAAACACTAGGCTAATAACACAAAAGAATTATGTGAGGAAGACTTAACATGGTGTACGTAAAAGCAACATCCTTAAGGAAGAAGACTAGTGAAAGAGTAGTTCTTCTAAGACAAATTCCTTTCTACTTAAAAATCAATTACTCTACATAATTGAGAGTATCACAGTCTTGGATCAACTTATGGAAGTAGAAAAAACTAACACACAACTTTCTCAGATTGAACAATGGCAGCACATGGTGATGAACTCAACTTCTAATATGGAGTTCAAGAACAAGATACAGGAAGAAGAGAACAAGAAGTGAATCTTACAATAACACATGATGCACACAAGCTTCTTAGAGGTACTTATGGAAATCAAATAAGAACCTGAGAGTTTGAACACCTAAACAGTAAGTTCTATGGTATGTTCAAGAGTAGGAGTAAGAGAGAAAGAGAAGGAGATTGAATTCTACAGACACACAACTAGAACATGATTATAAGGGATGGATACACAGTTCAAAAGAGAATTCACAAGTTTAAAACAAGTAAGTAGGTGTTCATGAACTCTTTAGCAAGGTAGGAGTCAAGGATTTAGAAAAGAGGAGAGAAAGGAAGAGAATCCTACAGCTAGTTAGCTTAAAAACTTAACACAACGTGATACTGGAGGAACACTCCTATAACAACAATTAGGTATTCAACAAGAAATTCTACAGGATAAACATACACTTCTAAGAGTGTTCATAGAGTCAAGCAACAGTTTGAGGAGGGAGCCACCTACACAGAGGTTTCCTAACAAGTCAATTAGTAAGATTGAAAGAGAAAGGAAGAATTCTACCTAGCTTGAAGAATGATACTTTTCACTTCAGTGATTTCACAGCTAGAAGAAGGACGAGATGGCAAGGTGCAGTACAGTAGTTTCTCCCCAGCTACAGCTTGTAGCACATTTCCCAGTAATAGTAAAAGTAGCAAGTAGAAGCAGCAGCTCACGCCACAGCAGCTTCTTCACAGTGATGGCAACCAGAAACACCTCCCAAACAAGAGGTTAACCAGTGCAACGGCAGTAGCACAACAGTGGAGAAGGGTTGGAAAGATAGGTTCGTAACATGATGGGGGGATTTATAACCAAGGGTCTGTCCATGCACAGCAACACGTCGGCGGCTAATGTGTCATGGTAAAAACCATTTTGTTTTTACCTCAACACGTAGCACATGCAATCCCCCTCTTGGTTACACACAGGTAACTTAGGTGGGCTTAACCCCTTGGTATGGTGGCCTCCCCAAATCCTTACACGTAGGCACCAAAAAAACCCAAAAAAATGGCCACCGTAATTGGCCCAAAATTCAACCGGTCCAATAACATTATGTAAACATATTCAAATGGTATCCATTTGTATTAAAATTTCACCCATAGACTAATGTGATGATTTTACAAATTATGGTGATTTTTAGATTTTATTTTACACTGGGTGATAAATCGCCCGGAAAATAGTTGTGTCTCTTTAATCTCGTAATCCGTACGTCAACAATCTAGATATTTATATTTTTGATACCACCATATTTTTCTGGAAATTATTGTGTTCTCGGATTTTAATTTCGTTATAGTTTTTCGGTGTCGCCCTCAGAGCGCGCACCTCTACGTACGACACTGAGATAACATTTATTAACGCTAATTAATCCCAGATACTAATTATTTAAATCTCATAATAATAACCAAGTCTAATAATCATATTATTCATATTTTCTAATGAATAAATTTTTTCGGAGTGTTACACTCTCCCCTACTAAGAAAAGAGTTTGGTCCTCTAAACTCCTTGACTAGTTTGGATGGATCACAAAGATGTAAGTTTTCGGTCTTTTAAAATTATTTAATCCAGATTAGTCTCATCAATCCCGTCATGATTATTATGTCATACGATGTTTACACTCTCTATATAATTTATTATCATAACATCGTCAGTTGATGGAAATCTAAATATTAGCATCTTTAGATATTAAGGAACCATATTTTGATCATAGGTTCAATTTGATACAACCTTCACTATGGTCTTTATCTTTGGCAGTAGTATATTATACTCAAAGTCTCCCTATAAGAAATAACCTTACTCCTTAGAGACTTATGTAAATACATATTCCTTGGGAAAGGTAATATGTATGATAAGAATGATGAGTATTATCAATATAACGATAAACAACAAAGATTTATTTAACTAACTCATAAAGTTTCTAGTTATTTGATACATTAACCTCCATGATTAAATGATGTCTTTTCCTTGTAGGATTTTGATATATGACAAATGATTTATATTGTGTTCCTGGTTTTGATATATCAAGCAAAAGGTAATAAATATTTAACATAAGTCTTTTATACTATAAGGAAGTTCATAAAGTCAAAAGGTCTGTTAAGTGTGTTGACCTGATTACTTCTTAGGTTGACACTACATGGAGATCAGGTTAACACTAGTTAAGTTTCTAATTAATGCTTAGAGAAAGATACGGCTTGAGGTAACTCCAAATGAAGATTAAGTTGACTCTACCATTATGTGAGGTTGACACTAGGATATTACAAGATCAACTCTACGTGATGGATAGTTAGTCAAAATGCTATTCCTGAGTGTGGTCGACTCTAGAAGACATGGAGTTGACTCTACTGATACTTTTCCTACTGATTCCAAGTCCAATTGTTTGTGTGCGTTGACACACCATGCTGTTTATTAATTAAAACAAAACTTTAGGATTTAACTCAACTAGAGATATTTTATCCTTCTATTACAATCGGAATAAGAATTGATGAGTTCAAGCCTACAGAGGATGTAATTGGAAGTTCAAGGAATCATCTTACTAAGTCCAGATTCTAGTGTAAGTATTTGTATATCCCTGCATTTCTTCAAAAATTTCCCTAGTTGGATTTTTCTTACTTTTCTTCTTCACTAATTTGTTTTGTTGTCTACTCCAATAGAAGTAAACAGATTCAATCTTACACTGTATATAGGTTTGTGAGATTTAAAACAATCTAAAATCTGGAGTCATCAATTGTGTGAGTGTTCCACACATTTGAGTTATTAAAGAGTCTTACTTGGTTTAGTGTAAATGATGATTTAATGATTCATCTCAGTGGTATAATAATTTAGAATTCAAGAAAATGGGAAAGTCAACGGAAGAATATATCACGAGAATAATCATGAAATTATATGATCGATTGAACATTCATTTTCTAATTCTTATTTAGAGTTGGAGGTAATACTGTGTCAATGCAAAAGTCATATTGATGTAAATTAAGGTATGAGCAGGTTTGACTTTTCTTTCAGTAGGAGAGGGCTCCCTTGGAGAAGTCATATGTGTGTTTATCATTTTTCACCGGACCTTGGATTCTTAGCATTCTACTAGGTTTATTTGAATTATGAAACTTTTAGGTAGGCCAAATTGTGAGAATTAGAAAGACGCTATTTTGATGGAATCGCAAAAATCACGTTTTTCTTCTTCGGTGGAATAGTTGACTTTTATTAGTAAGAAGATGATTTTTTCTGATATTTTTATTGGATTCAAATGGGGGGTACTTCCTTATTTACATGAAATAAAACATCAAATTATAACATTTACTTAAATGATATGGAATGTAAATAAGGTATGAGTTTCAATTCTACAGGGTGCCTGTTGACTCTTCTGACTGAACCTGCTGACACTTCTGACTGAAGAAGGATCAGTTTATCACAGACTGGTGTCTGTCGACAACTAGGAAGGGGTTGTCGACAGCTAATGTCCTCCTAGAGCCAATTTCTGGGATCTGAGCACCTCTGTCGACATACCAGAGTCGACTGTCGACAGGCGAGGAACATCTGTCGACAGGTAAGTACTGGCTGTCGACAGGTGAGATATAAACTTTCAGGAATGTGATAAAACTACCACAGAAAACTCTACCAAGTGTTCTATGAATCCTTACATGATTGGTAACATCAAAGGATCTTATTTCTAGTTCTAAACACCACTTTCCATGAGGAAGATGAGTAGGACAATAGGGTATATTATGGCATGGAAATCTAAAAGCAAGATGATAACTAGAAGTGCAACACTCCCTAAAAACCTTTTCTTGCTCTAATGGGATAAGTTCATAATATGCTTGAATCATAGCACAACTATAGCTAAAACATGATTACAAGGAATAGAACAACTCTTCTATAGTTGTTTCAAATATGTGTACATGGTAAACACTTTAATCATGAAGTTCTTGAGTAGGGATAAGAAGCAAGAATAGAAGAAGGAAACCAAAGGAAGGTGAGTTCTAAAGAACATGAAACAATTAGTACATATGAGTTATACAAATGGAGAACCCACAAGCATGAAATTATGGAAGTGAAGATGAATCGTAGGAAGGAAACTATCTCTAGATATTCCAATCATACTCAATACAATCTATATCTGACTTTTATCTATCTAGCTTAACTTTGGGCTTTCTACCATCCTCACATGTCACTACAAGATGTTGAAGACCAATAACTATTTGAATCCTCAACCAATGCTCTGATACCATTCTATCACATCACGACATTTAATATATCTATAAATGTCAGAACATGAACGAACGAGAAATCAAGAGTAAAACTGAACTAATTGAGCAGGAAAGGTGCTCAGAAGCTTCACTAAATAAAAATTATTATTGTCATTCAGTAGGTATAAATGATTCCTGATTTACAATCTCAACAGTAAAATGCCGCCAAAGTTGGTCACTCCACACACAAATCCCGAAGTCCCGCTTTCTAGAACTGTGGATTACCTGAAAAAGTAGGATTTGATGAGCTAACTAGCCCAGTAGAATTCAATCCATGAAATAGAAAGGGTTCACATGTATAATCTCAAGATAGGAACATGTATATGGTTAACACTAGGTGTTCAGGATTATGAACGAATGAGTCAAATCAATAACACATGTATAACAAGAGTAATGTAGAAGCATGATCAAGAATTCAAGATGACACTGAAGTTCTGATTCAGATATATATATTCACACACACATGTATGATATGACGACTAATCAAGAACATAATAATGTATGCCAACTCCAGTTGTCCTCATTGCCCCCTCGCGGCCACTGACAAATTCGGGTGCTCCTCCCAGAATTGAACTAGCCCCATTTGCACAGGCATAAATCTCAAATGAGCCCAAATACTCACAACTTGTCATCATAACACACTCTGGTAAATCTCAAGTAGGGTACACAAGTACTCATCATATTTCACACAACAGGGATTTGTAGAATATTTTCACTGATCACAGAAGTTAATAACTTCACAAAGGTCAATCGTAATTGGAACTCTTTAGAAGATGACTCATGGTAAGAATGAAGAAACTTGAGATGTTTTATCAAGTATTTAGGTGGTAGAAACCACAAAGAATAGGCAGGCAAAAGATTAGATTAGTTGGGTGTTGTTTCAGCAAGGATTGGAACAAGGTAAGTGCAGAAAATAGAGTACTGGCAGTGCCTGTCGACAGCCAGGAAGGTACCTGTCGACAGATGCTATCTTTCCACAGGCCAGAAATGAAGATCTGTCACTGCCTGTCGACAGGCCAGAATCGACTGTCGACAGGTGTGTGTAAATCTTCAGAAGTTGTTCAAGACTACCAAGGAATGTACTACCAAGCTTACCTACAACTCCTATCATGTTTATGACATTACATAGATACAATCTAAGCCTCAAAACACTAGGCTAATAACACAAAAGAATTATGTGAGGAAGACTTAACATGGTGTAAGTAAAAGCAACATCCTTAAGGAAGAAGACTAGTGAAAGAGTAGTTCTTCTAAGACAAATTCCTTTCTACTTAAAAATCAATTACTCTACACAATTGAGAGTATCACAGTCTTGGATCACTTATGGAAGTAGAAAAAAAACTAACACACAACTTTCTCAAGACTGGACAATGGCAGCACATGGTGATGAACTCAACTTCCAACATGGAGTTCAAGAACAAGATACAGGAAGAAGAGAACAAGAAGTGAATCTTACAATAACACATGATGCACACAAGCTTCTTAGAGGTACTTATGGAAATCAAATAAGAACCTGAGAGTTTGAACACCTAAACAGTAAGTTCTATGGTATGTTCAAGAGTAGGAGTAAGAGAGAAAGAGAAGGAGATTGAATTCTACAGACACACAACTAGAACATGATTATAAGGGATGGATACACAATTCAAAAGAGAATTCACAAGTTTAAAACAAGTAAGTAGGTGTTCATGAACTCTTTAGCAAAGGTAGGAGTCAAGGATTTAGAAAAGAGGAGAGAAAGGAAGAGAATCCTACAGCTAGTTAGCTTAAAATAAAACAACGTGATACTGAAGGAACACTCCTATAACAACAATTAGGTATCAACAAGAAATTCTACAGGATAACATACACTTCTAAGAGTGTTATAGAGTCAAGCAACAGTTTGAGGAGGGAGCCACCTACACAGGAGGTTTCCTAACAAGTCAATTGAGTAAGATTGAAAGAGAAAGGAAAAGAATTCTACCTAGCTTGAAGAATGATACTTTTCACTTCAGTGATTTCACAGCTAGAAGAAGGACGAGATGCCAAGGTGCAGTACAGCAGTTTCTCCCCAGCTACAGCTTGTAGCACATTCCCTGCAATAGTAAAAGCAGCAAGTAGAAGCAGCAGCTCACGCACAGCAGCTTCTTCACAGTGATGGCAACCAGAAAACCTCCCAAACAAGAGGTTAACCAATGCAACGGAAGCAGCACAACAGTGGAGAAGGGTTGGAAAGATAGGTTCGTAACATGATGGGGGGTATTTATAACCCAAGGGTCTGTCCATGCACAGCAACACGTTGGCAGCTAATGTGTCATGGTAAAAACCATTTGGTCTTTACCTCATCACGTAGCACATCCAATCCCCCTCTTGGTTACATGCAGGTAACTTAGGTGTTGGCTTAACCCCTTGGTATGGTGGCCTCCCCAAATCCTTACACGTAGGCACCCAAAAAAACCCAAAAAAATGGCCACCGTAATTGGCCCAAAATTCAACCGGTCTAATAAACATTATGTAAACATATTCAAATGGTATCCATTTGCATTAAAATTTCACCCATAGACTAATGTGATGATTTTAAAAATTATGGTGATTTTAGTTTGATTTTTAGATTTTATTTTACACTGGGTGATAAATCGCCCAGAAAATAGTTGCGTCGGCTTAATCTCATAATCCGTACGTCAACAAATCCAGATATTTACATTTCTGATACCACCATATTTTTCTAGAAATTATGGTGTTCTCGGATTTTAATTTCGTTATAGTTTTTTGATGTCGCCCTGTCGGAGTGCGCACCTCTACGTATACACTGGGATAACATTTATTAACGCTAATTAATCCCAGATATTAATTATTTAAATCTCATAATAATAACCAAATCAAATAATCATATTATTCATATTTTCTAACGAATAAAATTTTTTGGGGTGTTACACTACAACTACTAGAAGACGAGGTTGGAGTTCTTCTTTCAAGGACTGGATTTCCAATTATGGACAATAATAGAAGAGGGAGATCTGAAAGTCACCAACGCCAAGGAAAAATGTACAGACAATGACAAGAAGAAACTGTCTCAGAACAGCAAAGCCAAAAGTATACTGTGCTGCTCTTTAAGCAAGAAAGAATTCAATAGAATATCTGCATGCAAGTCAGCCAAAGAGATGTGGGACAAGCTGAAGCTCACTCATGAAGGAACTGACAAGGTAAAAGAAACAAGAATTGATATATGGTAGCTCAAATGAGAGGTTCCAAATACAATCTGGAGAATCCATCTCCCAGATGTACAGTCGCTTCACAGACATTACAAATGGCCTGGCTGGGCTAGGAAAAACATATGAAACAGGAGACATGGTAAGAAAAATATTAAGATCTTTGCCAACTTCAAAGACTCCAAAGGTAACCGCCATAGAGGAAGCTAATGATCTCAGTAGAATGTCCCTCGAAAACTCATTGGGTCTTAATGGCTCATGAGATAAACATAGAAAGGCTGGGAGAATCCTTCAGGAAAAAGAAGCACAACAATACTCTTAAAGCTATAGAGAACACATTTGAAGGAGAATTAGAAAGAAAAAGTAGCGAGGAAAATAGTGAAGATGAAGAAGCCTTTCTCTCCAGACGACTACAGTAAATTTTAGCTAAAAAGAAATATCAGTCAGGAAGAAGATACTTCAAGAAAGGGAAAGACTTCAAGAGACCTGAAGGCAAAGAAGTTAAAAGATCTGAGCCGATATGTTATGAATGTAAGAAGCCGGGACATCTCAAGGCTGAGTGTCCAAAACTGAAGAAGGCTGAATTTAAGAAAAAGGACAATGTGAAGAGATTCAAGAAATATAAGAAGAAAGCTATGGCTTCTGCTTGGAACAATGAAAGTGACTCAGATAGTGAGTCAAGCTCCAGTGAAGAAGAAGAAGAAAAGGCCAACTTGGCATTTATGGCGAATGTCGACGACAAGGGAAGCCTTAGAGCATCAAAGTGGTACCTAGACAACAGTTGCTCAACGCATATGACCGGTAACAAAAGGCTATTCTCATCTATCAAAAATGAAGAAGGAATAATAATTTATAGAGACAATGGTAAAGGATCTGTGATTGGTTGTGGATCTATTAGAAGCGAATACAAGATCCTGGTAGAAGATGTTCTCTGTGTCGAAGGGCTTAAGCATAACTTAATCAGCTTTTTTGAATGGTTTTATAAAGGAGGAAGTTTATGTAGAACAGTCTCCTGGTTTTGATGATTCTAACTTTCCAAATCATGTTTTCAAATTGCATAAGGCTTATATGGTTTAAAACAAGCACCTAGAGCCTAGTATGAAAGACTTAGTGCATTTTTATTAGATCATGGTTTTATTAGAGGTCAAGTAGATAGTACTCTCTTTATTAAATATAACGTCAAAAATATATTAATTGTACAAATCTATGTAGATGACATTATCTTCGGATCTACTAATGAATCTCTATGTAAGTATTTTGAAAAGCTAATGCAGGGAGAATTTAAAATGAGCATGATGGGAGAACTCAACTACTTCCTTGGACTACAAATCAAGCAAAGCAATGAAGGAACTCATATCAGTCAGGTAAAATACACCAAGGAACTATTAAAGAAGTTTGGATTTGAGAATGCCAATATCCACTCCCATGAGCACATCAACCAGGTTGGATAGTGATCTAGAAGGTAAGAAGGTAGATCAAAAACTCTATAGAGGTATGATCGGATCACTGCTCTATTTAACCGCAAGTAGACCTGATATTTTATTTACTGTATGCATGTGTGCAAGATATCACTCTGATCCTAAGGAATCTAATCTAATCTCAGTAAAAAGAATCTTTAGATATCTAGCTCATACTCATAACTTAGGTCTATGGTAACCTAAAACGTGTGAAACTAGTTTAATTGGATATTCAGATGCGACTATGATAGATGCAAAGTGGATAGAAAAAGCACCAGTAGTTGTTGTCAATTTCTTGCAGGATGTTTGATTTCATGGTCTTCAAAGAAACAAAACTTAGTAGCTCTATCAACAGCTGAAGCTGAATATGTAGCTGCTGGGAACTGTTGCACTCAACCCCTTGGATCAAACAACAATTTGAAGACTATGGACTGCACATCAAAACCATTCCATTATTATGTGACAAGACAAGTGCTATAAATCTCACGAAAAATCCTATACAACACTCAAGGACAAAGCATATTGAGGTTAGATATCATTTTATTAGAGATCATGTAGCAAAATAATATTAGTATTTTATTTGTAGATACATAAAATCAGTTAGCAGATATCTTTACAAAAGCCTTACCTAAAGAGAGATTTACATCTCTTAGACGGAAACTAGGCATGTGCAATTTGTAAGATTTATCTATATATAACTAGAATAAAATAATCTATTTCAGAATAATACTATTCTCCCCTCTTTATTTAAGTAAATCCATTCGCTTTCACGCTATCAAAATTGATTATTTTGTCATTTTTTGCATTTATTGCTTCACCTTTTTCAAAAGTAACTTTATATCTCCATTGAGAAGGGAGCTCATCCCTTACCGATTCTCTCTCTCTCTCTCTCTCTCTCTCTCTCTCTCTCTCTCTCTCTCTCTCTCTCTCTCTCTCTCTCTCGTGACTCCGAAGTCTACTAAACCTCCATCGACTCCGGAACCCTTCTTCCCATTCTCTGAGGATTCGTTTCTTCCCGCTCAAATTTCTTGAGGGGTCTGTTCCTCTTCCTTCCACGATCCCTTAGAACCTTCTCTTGTAAATTTTCATGGCCGCTTCTTGGAATTTTAGCAGTGTGGGTGGCTACAGTGCCGCCTTCCTTACGGCAGAACAACTCGAGAGATTCCAGGCTGTGAAGATCAAGATTTGTGGAAACAAGGCAGTAGATTTGGATGATTTGGAGAAGCACGGAATGGACAGTGTGATTGAAGTTCTTCAGAGGATGAAATGGACTGAGGTATGCACTATTTCTGAACCCAGTTACCCGCATCTGGCCAAGGCATTCTATACTTGTCTGAAATATGAAGAAGATGGGTCTCTTACCTCCCTTGTTTAAGGTAATATATTCACATTACTCATGATTTGTTAGAGAGGTTGTTTGGTGTTTCTAAAGTAGGGCACAGTTTAGTCAACACAGTGGACATTCATGCTAAGGGCCTCGGAATCATAGGAACAAAGTTCAAGCTTAAGGATGGGAAGATTGATATTAATCAGTTAAATGCATTCAACAGAGTACTTCACTTCATTATCTGTCAAATTTTAGTACCTCACAGTGCTACCTTCTCTCTTGTACGAAAGGAGATGCAGATGTTATGTGTTGGGCTATACAGAAGCAGGATGTAAACATGGCACAGATTATAGTTGAGAGGATGAAGTCTGCTACTGAGGTCATTGGGATAAGAAGAACAAGTTGGCAGTATCCCTTCCTTATGCTCACTTGCTTACCAGGATTTTCAGACATTTTGAGATTGATTTGGAAGGAGAACTGATGGAGAAGATGGGTTAGCCAATTCACACCAGAAACCTGAAGAAGAGTGGTTTTCATTGGTAGGAAATGTTTAGACTAAGTCTTCTGTGGCTGAAGGAGAAGCCATTATCGGAGAGTCCTCTACTGCTGAAGCACCACCTATTCAAGAATATGAGGCTGTAGTTAGAGAGGATGAGCCTACTGCATCTGTAAGGAGGATTGAAGACATTGCACCTGAACTCATTGGGCCCTTCGGGCAATCATCTGAAAGTGTAATCCCTCCTCCAGTTCTTGTACCATATGTTGTCTAAGAATCAATTGTTGATCCCATGGAAAGTGGTGCTCACACTGAGGGGGAGCATGTAGATATAATATTGAAGAAACTCCTAGTGTTCCAGTTGTAGAAGCTGCTGTTGAAGGAAGTCATGAAGAAGAAATTCCAGATGATGTGCACCAGGCCAATTTGAAGATATTCCTATAGAAGATGCTCCTACTCAGGGGGAGCCTACTGCTAGTGCCCTGTAGATCAATTTCAAGAAGGTTAGTAGAAGATACCTCTGATGATGATGATGTTTGTGCTCACCAGCACACCAGCAGAGCATCTTGCACCAGCTGTAGGACCTACAGGAAAAGGTAAGGGTGTTGCCAATAATATTCCTTTGCTCACTAGAAAGGCACATAATAAATCAAGGAAGAAGAAGCTCTATGTTCATCTAGACCCAATTGTTGCTCAGTTGAATGCTCAAGGAGAAATTCTGTGTTCTCTTCAGTCTGAGGTGACGTCAATTTTCCTCAGCCAAAGCTCTCAGGCAAAAGCTCTTGGTGAAGTTAAATCTGAGCTCCATGATATGAGAATTGAGTTAGGTAGTTTGAAGAATTTGGTGTCTGACCTTGGACAGTTTGTGAGGGCGCACTTATCAACTCCAACCCCTTCTGCTCCATCTGAATTTGCACCAGAAGCTACTGCAGGGCCATCATGGCCTCCTCATTTAGAACAACCAGACCTATCAGTACCAGCTGAGTTAGTTGCAGGGCCATCAGGGCCTTCTCAACCGGCTCAGTTAGACCAGCCAGTGCCAGTGGAGTCAGTTGCCGGGCCATCAGGGCCATCATTTTCTACAATAAAGGACACTGGGCCACAGGGCCATCTGAGCAAGAAGCAGATACAGCTGGCCACCAAGGCCATCTGAGGTAGAAGGAGTTTTATCTGGGACATCAGGGCCCTCTGAGCAAGTAGAAGCAGTGGTTGGGTCATCCGGGCCTCAAGTGATTGTAGAGGAAGCTGCTGTGCCCCCAGGGCCCTCTGATCCTTCAGCTCTTCAGACTCTAGCTCCCTCCTCCCCATCTTCCCCTTTCACTGCCCACCTGCTCCAGAACCTTCAAAGAAACCCCTTCCTAAACATATCTTCTCCTACTTCTTTCCCTGCTGAATCCTCTTCCTCACCTACTCCCTCCTCATCTATTCCTCCTCCTTCTTTTGAGGCACCTCCAACCTCTTCTTTTGGTCCCTCCTCTGCTGGACCATCCACTCAACCTCCTCCCACTTCATCTTTCTCCTCTCTTCATCCACCTACTCCACCATCTTTCATCACTCATTCCTGAGGGTGCTAGTATTATTCGCCATACTATTCAAGATATCAAAGATGAATTTGAAGAGGCCATGCTCCGCACAGTCCTCTCTGTCTCTTCTCATATCCACAGGTCTGATTCTCAGTCTTCTCCCAGTCCTTGTTTTCCCTTCCTCTCAAGCTCTCTTTCCTCCTTTGTGGTACTCTCTTTCAGTTGTCCATAGAAGAAAGTCCCTTTATTCTGAATATCTCCAAAAATGTACATTTGCTACAACTTTTGGCTCCCTTACCTCAATCTCTCTAAACATCTCAATCTCATTCTCCCTATCTCTCTTGTGCCCAATCTTGACCAATCCAAAATCCTTTCCTCAGTTGAGTCCAAGACTGAGGATCAGTGGGCCAAATCAAATAAAGCACTCTACAAAAAATTGAGGCCTCCAGAGCTAACAGATTTCCACCTTCAGACCATCCTCTTACTCTATCTAAATGGTTTGTTTGTCAACACAGATCCTCCTGGGGTCCATCATTCAAAGGAGATCAAGCTGATCAGGTAGTTCCAGATGTATAATGACTACTTCTTTGTCAATCGCCTTCCTGAAGCCCAGCTTGGTCAGTTCAGGGCCGCTATCTCTCTTCTCCAAACAGTAAACCCAGTGAATGTACCTCTTCAGGTTGATTTTGCCTCCTTGAAAATGCCCGCCATCACATTTCTCCCTCAGCTGCATTTTACTCATGGACTCTGATGTGGGTCATAATTTTTGAGAGGTTCGCCAGAGTTAAGGCACGGATCTTTGTTCAGAAGGGAGCCCCTCTTGCCTTCCATCGCTTTCTATTCAGAGAATATCATAGGGGATACATAAAATCTGCTATTTTAGCTCCCCTGTTAGCTGAATCAGAAAGATTCCTCAACACTGAATGGCGTAAGGTCTACCATCAGGCAGCTCTTCAACTGAATCAGCTAAATTCCTCCTTAGAAAAGTCACATCAACCGATTCTGTCTCCTAAGCAGTTCATGGATCTCAACTCCATCAACTTAGTTTCAGATCCCTACTCTACTTGGGTTGAGAGATGCAAGATCTTTGAAGCGTTGCAGAAGGACCTGAAGGATCACAATATCCATTACCCTATCTCCATAGATATCCTTCAGCATGCCAGTTTTGGGACTGCTAGATTCTACAGATTGTCTCTTAGTGCTAATGAATACTCCTTGTTATTGAAGACCAGCGAGCTTCACATCAAGAGACTTAGTCCAAAAATGGGGCCTTCATATAACATTAGTTGGGGGTTTTAAAAACCTTTTTGAAGAGCAGGAAGTCCAAGCTTGGCAGATTATCACTCGCCATGCTTCACTTCTGTCTCCTGCCTTCTATGTTTTTGACCCTCACTAATTAATAAGATTTGCATTTTTGGCTCCCACTTATCTTTGTCCCCTTCTCTCTATCTTCTGCTTATCTATTCCTTTTTGCTTAATGACAAAAGGGGGAGAAAACATTCTTAAATACATACTTTAGAAATTCTCAGAAAATTTATTTCAGCACTTTCATATATGCAACTCTTTATGTTTTGTCATCACCAAAAAGGGGGAGATTGATGATTAGTCCATCTCTATAATTTGTTATTTATTATATGTATTTTTGGTGATTAATAAAACTTAGAAATGAAACTAACATTGTTTTCTAAGGTTTGTCAACAGGTCTCAAATAAAACAAACTCAGTAAGTTATCTACACTCATGTTCTTTGAAGTCTATTGCACATGATTTGTCTAAGTGTACATTGACTTCTATTAAAAGCTCACATCGATTACTATTTTGTTTCTACATTGATTTCACTTAAACAATGACTACCTTGTTAAAACATCGATTTCATGTAGAACATCGACTTCATATTAGAACATCGATTTCGGTTCTACATCGATTTCACTTAAACATCGATTTCATGTAGAACATCGACTTCATATTAGAACATCAATTTCGGTTCAAACATCGATTTCGGTTCTACATCGATTTCACTTAAACATCGATTTCATGTAGAACATCGACTTTATATTAGAACATCGATTTTGGTTCAAACATCGATTTCGGTTCTACATCGATTTCACTTAAACATCGATTTCATATTAGAACATCGATTTCAGTTCAAACATCGATTTCGTTTCAACATCAATTTTGTTTCAACATCGATTTCATCTGGAACATCGACTTCATTCAAACATCGATTTTAGAACAACAACGATTTCATCTTGAACATCGACCTCAGTTAAACAACGATTTCATACAGAACATCAATTTCGCTACATGGATTATGTTCACATCGACTTCACGTCAACATGGATTACATCTCAACATAGATTATGATTATATCTTAACATCGATTTCATTCCAACAATGATACAACCACAATGACTTCTCTTGAACATCGGTTGTGTTTGAATATCGACTGTCTCTAAACATCAACTTCCCTTTTACAATGATTATGCTTTAGACAGTTGATGGATATTATTATTATAATCTTTTTCAGATAATCTTGAATATATTCTATCCTTCATGATATTCAATATATTTTTCAAATCACTGTGGATTTCATATTTCCTGTGAACCTTGTTGTATCTGTATACTCAAACATTTATTGTGTGTGGTACAATATCTCTGTACAAAATCTCTTCATGCTTCCATATTCATGTCACGTAAAATAGAACTTTAAAGCATGATAGAATGGAACTTCCTCTTTGGTAAATCTTCCTAAAGCACGACTACTAATGTTGAATGACAGTTTAGACACATTCAAGTTGTCTTATACTTCAGCATTAATTATGTGCAGGTTTCCGGTGATCTCACATGTTGCAATGATTGGACTGTCACCCTGGCAGAAGCAAGAAGAGATTCAGACAATTTTCTCTTGTATGTGTCCATCCCAGCATTTAATGGTTGTAGGTTTTCTTTATTCCTACATTGGACCAGACACATCTAACGTGCTTGAAGATGAGAGACAATGGATACTTCAACGGCTAAATCTTTCAAGAGAAGATAAATAGAAGACTGGTGACTCCATGAAGATACACCTTGACACCTTGAAGAAAATGATAGAAGAGCTCGTTCTTTCATTTAAAACAGTCTTCAGCTCTAGCTCTCCATAGCTACCTGTTCTAGTCTTTGAGAGCTTCTTGTAGATCTGAGGGACCTTCATTCTGTGTGAATTTTTTTGTCTCTCAGATTCAGCCTCAGATCAAGCAATCTCTATAAGCTTGGTCTAGGGGCCATCATCTCTTTTATTCTTTATTCTGAGTGTTCCTCTTCATCTGTGAAGAGAGACCTACTGTGGAGTGGGTGGCTATTCCCTTTGGTAAGAAGGAAGACCTGTTGCATCAGGTGGCTTAGGGCCTCTTCGTGTAGAGAAGAGAAGGCCAGCTACGGCTGGATGTGTAAGTGTCCTTAAGGGTTACTGTACCCTTGGTTAGTGAAATCCCAAGTTGTTGCTTGGAGACTGGACGTAGGACTCTTTCTGATAGGAGATCTGAACCAAGATAAAATCCCTGCTGTCTGTGTGATTGATCTTATTGTGTCTTCATTTTATACTAACTCTAACCATCGAACTTAGTGTCTTCTGTCAAAGCATTTTTATTTACAGGAATATACTAAAAGAAATTTTTAGCAATCCATTCACCCCCCTCTGGGCTTGCAACCTAGTCAACAGAGGTTTCACATCCACTTCTAGTCTGGAGCCGCATTGCAGCGGTGTGGGTCCATGCCTCCAGCAATGTAATTTACTTTCTGTTGTGCCCTGGGGGTATGCCTTAGGCTTCTATACTTGAGTTTGACTTTTGTTGAAATTTGGCTATGTAATCCTTCTGTAAATATGTGTATATATATATATATATATATATATATATATATATACAGTGTGTTCTTTTATATTTCCACAGACATGTGTGATGATATCCTGGCGAGGCTTCGGCTTGTTCGGGGGAGGCGGAGTCGGATCAAGCTCGTTATTGGGTTAACGAGTTTGAATGACATGGTCCGTCACATATATAACCCCCCTCCTCCCACCGCCACTGATAGATTAATGACATATAAACCTAAGTCTAAATACCCCTACCAAATCCTACCAAGAGTCCGATTTAGGCTCCGTCTGCTCCTCATGTCTAGTTTGACTCTCTGGCCATGTTGAGATTGTATGCACCATGACAAACTCTTAATTCTATTTTTGGACTTGTTAATCCCCCAAACTGACAGATTAATGAATTGTAAATCTAAATCTAAATACCTCACCAAATCCAAATTGAGAGTCTGGTTTGGACTCCATCGGATCCCACATATTCAGTTTGACTATCTGACTGTGTTGAAACTATTTGCACTATTAACATGCTCTTAATTTAATTTTTGGACCCATATAAACAGCCCCCCCCCTAAATACCCTCACCAAATCCTAATCGAGATTCTGATTTGGACTCCGTCAGCTTTCACCTATCCATTTAACTCTCTAGCCGTGTTGAAATTATCTACACCATAAACAGACTCTTAATTTTAATGTTGTATGTATGTAGCATCCAAATTGATAGATTAATGAACAATAAACTTAAATCTAAATACCCCTGCCAAATCCAAACTGAGAGAGTCCAGTTTGGACTCCATCAGATCCCACATGTCCAGTTTGACTCTCCGACCGTGTTGAAACTGTTTACATAATGAATAGACTGTTAATTCAATTTTTGGACCCGTGAAACCTTCCTAGGATGATAGATTAATGAAATATAACCCTAAACTCTCCCAATCTATTTTTAGACTATGAACAATATGAAATAGAAGTAAAATATAATGCACTATGTGCTCACCTAGTTGGAGCCTGCGATAGATGGAGGTGGATGTGGAAATGCCACCTAATCACATGAGACCTGGGACAACTGTCCGATCAAACCAACTAGCTAACTATCTAATAAGTGCGCTGCAGTAGTGGTTAGGGAGCTCAGTGGGAGGCTGCGATGGTGGTGGCGACTGTGTGAAGTTGTAGGATGTTTTCAAGCACCCTGACTCCATAGTAGAGCTGAGACTCCACCAGCATCCATCCCAATACCATAACAAGCAGTACATATCACAATTTCTTTCACCTTCTGTGAGACGAATTCTCCGGATTCCCTACATTTATGTGTACGATGGAATAGCTCTATGCAGGCCATCGGATCGCCTCTCTCCTCCTCCTACATTTTTAATTATGAAAGAAAATTAATTTAATATATAATTCTTCTAAATTTTAAATTATAAATAATAATTACCATTCTCTTCTTGTGGCACCCAAAGCTGATGGAGCCACAGGTATGCAAACTAGCCTTGATGCATTTTAGCCCAATGTTGTATAGCGATGGTCGACCGTGCTTGGTACTCTTGCATCGCCCACTGGTCGCACATGGCATCCCAGTGTTTTTCCTTATTGCAAGAGGGTCGTGGTCCTTCCATTGGAGTGGATCAGCCACCCCACTTGCCGCCCTCTTTGCCAACTCCTTCTTCTTGGTAAGTTAGTCGGCAAAGCATCTTCTCGCAACCTTTTCCTAGGCTATCCTCACATCCTTTTCTTGCTTCGCAGTCACAAAGTGATAAGTGCACTGTAAATTTTTTTAAAAGTTTGGTAACAAATTAATATAAAATAAATTAAAATAGAACATACCAAAAATGACTAGAAGAGGCTGTCAAGGATGTCCCTCTGGTAGTCCCTCCACTGTGCCACTGGCCCATGGAGATGGTGGAGCAAGGATTTTGTGATCCATCGCATCACTTCTGGTGGCTCGAACTTCATGCTGGGCATTTATTTTTTAAGTTAGAAAGAAAATATTGTGTTACAAACATAAAGATAAAATGAATAATTAAACCTTATGGGTGGCTAACAGTGTACAACAATGTGATCAAGCATCGTGTGTCGAGCTTTGACGACTGCCCAACACTAGAATGACCTACTGAGCTTGGAGTCTAAGGCGAGGATAGCAGTAGGTGGAAGAGCGGCCGTAGTAGGAGGCAGACTAGGGGATATAGTAGGAGGCAGAATTGGGGGCGTAGTAGGAGGTAGAATGAGGGCCGTGGTAGAAGGCAGAGTGGTGGCCATAATAGGAGGTGGAGTGGGGGCCATAGTTGGAGGTGGAAGGGGGACCGTAGTAGGGCGATGCCCCTGAGAGGAGTGTGACCCTGTAAAAGAAATGAGGAATGATTAGATTTTAATAATTATAAATAGAATTTATGTAAAATGTATACCTATGGTGGAAGGAGTCGTGGTAGGAGGGGGAGGGCGATGCCCCTGAACCAAGTGTGACCGTGTAAAAAAGAAATGAATAGATTTTAATAATTACAAATATAATTATGAACAAAATTTATGTAAAATGTATACTCTAGTGGAAGGAGCCATAGGAGGAGGGGTAGAGTGATGCCTCTGAGCAGTGAACCTATAGAAAAATGAGCAAAGATTAGACTTGAATAATAGGTGCAATATAATAATCGAAATAAAAATAACTAAATTTTCATAATTAAGGTATGACCTCTGCGTCCTCAAGCAGGTAGACCTCCGTAGCCATACCTGTCATGTATTAAATTAACATAAATCATGAGACCATCTAATGATGTATCCATTCATCACTAGTTTGTATCCATTAAATTAACATACCAATTCTATTTAAGCATCCATTCAATAATCACTGCTAAATTAATGATGTATCATAATCTAATTCCTCACTAGCTTCAGTTTCAATTCTTCTTCATCTTCCTCCTCCTCCTCCTCCTCCTCCTCATCATCATCATCATCTTGTTCTTGTATGGTTCAATCTTCATGTGGTATTTCTTTTGGATCAACTTCTTCTACTTGTGATGCATCACACAATGAAATGTTGTCATACAACCCATATGCCTACTTGGCATAAAAGCGTCATTGATCATTTTTGCCAAGCATCAACCAACAACATCAAGCTTTTCATTCCTACCTTCATGAGTCGTGTTGGCTTTGTGCTTATTGTTGTCATCCTTGTCTTTTAAAGAAGAGTTCTTCTGGCATCACTTGTAAGACCCGGCTTCCCGACTTTCCATCTGGTGTCCTAGATGACTGGCCACTAACGGTCCAGGCTAGGCGACACGTTAGTGTCGCGTGTGGGTGTCCTATGCGACAGTCATCTTGTCGCGACGAGGGTGTGTGTCGCGTTCTTGTCGCGTCCGGCTTGCCTGTTGCATCTTGTCGCGACCGGCCAACGGGTCGCGACAACGTTTGTCGTGTTCTACTGTTCGGTCGTCTGACGCCTGTCAGGGTGGCTGGTGTGCCAGTACGACCTGTCGGGTGGTCGCGGCGTCCCTGGGGGGGGGGGGGGGCGTGTTCTGGTCGCGTCCTGTTGACCCGTCGCGTTAAGGTCCTTAACACGATGGGGCGGTCCGTCGCGTCTTGGGTGTCGAAGGCTAAAAGCCTTGGCCGGCTACCCTTCCCCCTTCTCTCCTCTTCTCCCTTTCCCCTCTTCTCCGGCAATGGGGAGGTTCCCCTTCGGCGATCGGGGCATGGTGGCGCCGGCGGGCTCGTGGCAGAGTGGCGGAGCGGCGTTGTGGAGCAAGGAGGAGGTGTCGTGCCATCGTAAAGGCCCTCTTTAGGGTTCGTCCTTCGTAACCAGTAGGGATTGCTTGAACCCTTCTCGATCCGGGTGGATTGGGAGCCCCTCGGGATTTATAGATAGTGTTACTGTTTTCCCCATGCTCCTCCCCCGTGTGGAATGTTTGTAGCTCGTAGGTGGCCCCGGGATCGAGGATCCCGTCGATCTGCCTCTCTGCTGGTCGCGATGGCTCAGCGCGTCGCGACATCAGAAGAGGCGTCGGCCCGGTCGGGCGCGACCTTATCGCGATGCGGTTGGCGGTCGCGATAAGGGTCGCTGTCGCACACTTTCCGGTCGCAACAGGGTTGTTGTCGCGACACGTTGCCCTGTCGCAATGGGTGGCTGTCGCGGTGCCCTTCCCCGTCGCGATGGCATCACGATGGCTTGGGGGGTCGCGACAGTACCTGTGCTATCTCGAGTCCTTCCGTGGGCCCGGTTGTGTGGTGGTGTGTGCCCCAGGGCAGGCTTTGCCCTTAGGCCTTCTGGTAGGGAACGTGGCGGTACCTCCCTACGTTCAGCGACCGAGGTGACACCTTCGTGGCCGTGTCCTGGCAGTGGTGCTAGAGTCTAATAATCGATTGACTGGAGGTCAACCGATTATTAGCAGAGCGATGGGTTTCCGTGCTGGCGGGTGGTGTTCGAGACTCTGGCTATTTCCGTACGTGTTAGTTGGCCGACAACCCTTTTGAGGGTTGTGCGTGCTCTCGCCTGCTGGGCTTGTCGTGGGTTACAAGCCAGCAGTTCGGCATGGTTTTGTTGTGTTGTCCCGCCGTTCGCCGGTGCTGGCACTTGAGTGCTTGTCCCCGATCTGAGAGGTGTTAATGTTACCTCGGACCCCCATCTTCGGGCGCCTTTGAGGGAGGTATCGGGGCGACGAGCATACTCGAGTCGACAGCTGAGTGAGGCGGACTCTGGAGTTGAGGGGAAAACGGTGGTTTAGACAGCAGTGTTGAGTCATTTGTAGAGCTCTCTTGGCTAGGCCTGGGACACCGAGGACGGTCGAAGTTCTACCCGATGCAGGCTAGCCAGTCCTTGTCTTACTGCCTCGCTCTATGTTGGTTCCAGAGACGCGGTAGGGAGGTCAGGCGTGAGGCCGCAGCTTGGCCAGGCTATGGTGTTGCGTGCGTTGGTGGCTTCTATGGCAGCTCTGTCTCACCCTTCTGCGGGGGTAGAGGTAGGAGCTAGGCTAGCGAGCAGAGGGAGTGGATGGCATGTCCCCCTCTTGGCTGCTAGCGGCAGTGGCTTGGTTGTCGTTGTTGTGACGACGTTCCTCACGACGTTTCCAAGTGTTATCCGTTGCCCTTGCTTACACAGCGGTTATAGCCTGGCTGGTCTGGTCTCTGTAGACGTCGTTGGTCTGGCCTTGTGCGGACCTGTGCTTCTGGTGGTTTCTGCTCGGTGCTCCCTCGGTTCCGTAGTCCTATTCTTGATGCCAGTCCGTGGTGGCACGGCGCGTGTGGTTCCCAACCTCGCGGTGTGTCTGGGGTCCGGGTGGTTTTGCTTGTAGGCTCTCAACCTTGTGGAGGTCTGAGGTGGCTGTGCTTGTTGCGAGACGTCGTTCTCGCCTGGTTGTTGCGTGGTTGCTTCCACTTTATGCCAGACTCCATTGGTTTCTACGGGAGTCGTGTGTGTGTCACGACTTTAGTTGGTGGTTGTGGCGTTGTATGTTCTATTACGCTGCTTTGTAGTACCTGCTATAGTGTTCCTCGCTTTATAACTTTCTAGGGTATTCCTATTTTCGGAGTTCCTACTGCTCTGGCCGGTGAGGGACTGGTAATCCCTACTGGGCCTTGTTCGTGAGGTCACCCCCCTACTTCCTTCAGCTCGGGGCTCATCGTCGCGGGAGCTCGGTGTCAGATGGTTTGCGAGGCGGCTGGGCGAGTCGAGTTGTCAGCAGCAGTGAGAGCGAGTGTTGTGAGCTCTTGTACCTGAGTGAGTAGAGAGTTGTGCTTTGCAAGTCCTCGGGGTATGCCCCTTAAGGACTGCACTTTTTCTGGTACCTATGCTTTGCTTGGGACACATTGTACAGACCTTTCTCTATTGTACATATGTTATAGTTATTTAAATTCAGTACATATCTCACTAGACTATTTCTTAAAACCTTCTGAATCTTCGGATTCATGGGTCGCGACGCGAACTTCGGGGTCCCTGGCGGGGGTCCGAGAGGTCAGGTCGTTACAGTTGGTATCAAAGCGAGGGTCTTTGAGATTTGTAAGGAAGTAATAACTATAGTTGTTCCAAAGAAAGGTACTAGTGCGCTGCTGACACCGTCTGACTAGTGTTAGGCTGGTGCTTTCAATGTTTTGCAGGTGTGCGGCTTCCCTGCAAGTTTCGTGTGCGCACTGCAGTGGGTTGCAGTTGTTGCTGTGTCACACGCGTGGCGAGTGTGGTCGCTCGGCGTGTTCGTGTCGTGGTGGCACAGTTGGCGCTGGACTCGCTGGCAGTGGTCTTCCACGTGTGGAGGACGGGTGCAGGAAAGTCTAGGTGCGGTGCTCCTGGTCGTCTTCAGGCGCATTTGGGTGGTGTGTGTCGCTGCGGCCGAGAGGCCACGTGTGGTGTGGCCTTCACTGGTGTAGGGTTGTTGCCTGTGGAACCGATCGAAGTGTCTTTGCCTTGTGGTTGTCCCTATGTTGGGTGTGTGCTGTGTTGGTTGTGTGTGTGATCTTCTGTTATGCACTGTTGTGCGTGTGCTCTGCTTGGTCGGTGTTGTTGCTTGGGCTAAGCAGATGTTCTATGTGCCATGTTGCATCGCTGGTTGAGTGCTGCGAAACTTGCCTGTGGTTGTGATCGGCTGGTGCCGACTGGTTGTGAGCTCTGGTGAGGTGCTCCCAGAGTCTTCTCTGTTGGTTATGGTGGAAGTGAGGTTTCCCCAGAACTGTGTTGTGCTCGTTTTTGGTTGCTATCTATTGCCCTCTAGGTTGAGGTGCATCATTAGTTGCCCTGTGTTCTGGTGAGGTTTCCAGAACACGTTTGGTGTTGTCCTGGGAGGGTTCTCTAGAACTGTTCCGTGCTCATTTCTGTCTGTTGCTATGCTGCTCAGGGTTTGCGGGTTGCTGTGTTTTGGCTGGTGCATTCTGGCGGGTTTCCAGAATGGTGCCTTAGTGTTCTAGTGGGGTTTTCTAGGATCGGCTAACGTGCTTCTGCTTGCTACAGTGTTCTTCTGATGGTCCATGTTGTTTTGGTCGTTTGGGTTGTGCATTCTGGTGAAGGTTCTTCCCAGGATCGTCCCTTGTCATTTCTGGCGGAGGTTCTTCCAGGAGTGCCTTGTGCTCATTTCGGGCGACCGTGTGTTGCCCCATTGGTTTGAAGTGTGTCGTTTGGTTGGGCTGCGTTCTGGTGATGTTCTCCCAGGAGTGCTCTTGGAACTTTTGGTGAAGGTTCTCCCTAAAGCTGCTTCATGTTGTTTTGGCTGTCGCTGCTCTCTCTCTGTAGAGATGAGCTATCGTTGTTTCCGGTTGGACTGTCTACGTTACAGTCTGCTGGGCGTATTTGACAAGGTGTGGTGCCTCTGACTGTGTGTCTGGCCATTATGCTGGCCAGGTTGTCTCGTTGTTCGTTTCCAAGTTTCTCGATCACGTCGGTGGGACTTTTGTGTGTCCCCGTGCCTCGGATGGCTTGTATTGTTTTCCTTGCCCTGCGTGCTCTCAGATGGTGGTCTGGTGAGTGTAGTGGAGGTCTGGATAGCTATGTTCTGTGGAAGCGTCAGTCTTGCGTTGTGGTTTTCCCTCTCGCGGGGGAAGAGACTCGTTGTGGGTGTCTCTTCCTCTATTTCCATGGTTGCTCGGGGTGGTGAATGCTCCACTTGTGGTGTTTGTGTTGCCAGGGTGCGCATCGTGCGACCTTTGGTGGAGTCATGTGACGACCCTCATTATACCGGTACGGTTATACCAACCCATGTCGGCATAGTGAACGATGTCACAGCGGGACATTTACCCAAACTTACATACGATTGAGATACACAAATATAATACAGAGTAGCGGAAGTAAAGAACCATGTCTTTCATTCATCTCATCATCCACATTTAACATACATGATTCATGTAACAATTTAAAGATCTAAAGTCCACATAATCCACATAAAGAAAGCTAAAATAAAATACATAGTTTGTCCATGATTACATGATAATTCTAATACACTGCCTTACAATACATACTATGAAATCACAAAATGTCACAAGTGAACTCCAAAGAGCTAGTCTCCACGCTCGGAGTCACTCTCCACTGCCTCCTCTAACGGTGTAGCGTCACCAACTAAACCTGTACGCCGAAGCAAGTAATGAGTCTAAAAGACTCAGCAAATAACACCACACATATCATACATGCATATATCATAGCAGGTTTTCATCCCAAGTCACAAGACAAAACATGTAGCATGCTTGACATCAATAAGAGACAACCTATCATGGTAATTCTACCAAATTAAACACATGGTTCATGATTTCAGATTTTCCAAAATAAAACGTCCTATCACATGCTTTCTACTTATTCCATCACATAAAGGTTTTACCTCCAATTAAGCAAAACATGAGAGCAACCAAACATGGTGTGCTTACATACATGAAAGGAGACCTTCCTATCATGATTTCTACACATTCTTGCACATGCACATTGTCGTTTTATACACTTTTAGCTTGCTGTTTTGACATGAATTAGAAACTCACAACCAATCACATGAGAGCTACAATCTCAATTAACTATGTCATGGTGGCGCTTAAACATGGAAACGTTTACACATAAGCAAGAAATGCTACTAGCATGGGTTCTACGCATTTGTACACATGTAAAACATTTTCATAACTACAATTAGGTTGCTGTTATGACACGAGTTTAACATTAACATATCATGGATCACCATTTCATCATCTAACACATTAGTTTCACATGTTTGCACAATTTCCTCATTCACATAGTTCACTTTTTACACATTGCACATTTACACATGTTCACATTACACGACTTACACATGTACACATTCATTTTTTTCACACTTTAGTGCTGTGACACATAGTCCAAACCACCATTAGAAGGACACATACACATTAGACGCCACCTAGGCAATACAGTGACGACTCTTGGACTGCGCAGACGGGGAGAACAAGTCTCCACCCTAACCAGTGGTACTTGTCCACCTCCAGGATTTCATCCTAATGCCCTTAGGATCTTAACACATTGAACCTTCCCATGGGGACTTTTCCATGGTACGGTTCCACGGCCCTCTATGGAAGCAGTGTCACACTTGGCACAGTCTTACACATTACACATACCGATTTTAGTACACATTTACACAAGACATCCTCATACCTTTTCATTCTCTCTCACACCATGGCTTGTTTTTCCTAGCATGATGCTACTGATAACAGGGATTAACATTCACTAACTTGCATTAATCAGGTTGGAAAAACACATCATTAAGTCATATTCATGATAACATGCATTTATCACATTTTTCACATGAAATTTTCATAACACACTTTGCAGTCATCAGAATAGCATGAAAATTAACCACATACTCATTTCAGGTTTATACTCTTACATGAAATTTTCCAGATTTTTCAGAGTTAACATATATTTTCAGAAATTGAAACATTCAGCCTCATATTATCCATAATTCAATCCACACCGAACACAACATGAATAGCAGATTCAACAGACCTCAACCCTGAACCCAACATATACCTTATCACAGGAATTTCCCCGGATTTATTACACAACACACAATTTACTGGAAATTTCACAAACCCTACATATGTTTTCTATTTTCAGAACAGAAATTTACAGTAAATCATACGAGCATGGAGAAATTTCAGAAATGCAGGGCACAGACTGACCCCTACACACATGGTCATAAAATTTAGGGCACCCAAATTCCTCACGAGTTGCACAAACAGAAACTAACATGATCTAGGATTTTTATCATACATGCATTTTTCATAAATGACACCCTTCATACCAATTTCAGAAATTGTAAGGACCTCACCACACATACCACCATTCATAATACATATCATAGTACGGTTACCATATATCATCATGCGAGAACCTCGAAAAAATTATCATATAGAAGGAGAGAACAGCTCACTGTTCTGTCCTGACGATCTTAACGGCATAGGTTGGCCGTTAATGGAGCTTAACGGAAACATCGTTGGCCGTTAATGAAGATCTTGACGGCAAGGGATCTTGCCGTCAAGTTCAGGTCTGTGCAGAAATACAGACCCGAGCTCCAATACAAGAAGAATGGGGGATCCAGGACTCGATTTAAAATCTGTAAAAATAACAAAACCCTACTAGACATCTACATGGACGAAATGTGAGGGTTACTTGCCTTTAAACAAGTCTCCAAAGGGATTAAGATGGTGGTGAAGCTCTCCTTGGGCAGTCCCAAGAAGCCTCCACAAATGCTCTCCTCCGGGTTCTAGGTTGGTGTAGAAGCTAAACCGCGGTGGGGAAGTCTTCCCGATGTTCCAGCTACCTCCTGATGCAGTAGGTCGCCGGATGAAGCCTTGAATCGGGATTGAAGCCTCCAAAGTTCAGTCTTTATGCAGTTCCGAGCTAGGGTTTTCTCTATCTCTTGAAAGAGGTCAAGAGGGGTTGTCTGGTGTAGAAGGGGTGTGGTTTATAGCAGAGGGTTTGGGGAAACCCGGAGAGGTGATGTGAAAGCCTGCTAGCCGTTGGGGACATCTCCCCAATGGCTGGGCTTGCTTGCCCCCAGAGTTTCGGGGTCTGCAACGCATGCAGGTCAGAGATCTTAACGTCCACATCCATGGACGTTGGCTTAAGTATTGGCTCCATCGAGGTGGACGCTGACTCAGCATGGACGTCCATCCATGTGGACGCCAATTGGGTCCTTCGGCCAGAACTCAAAACATGCAGAAACCATGCTTAACTTATACCTGTACATGCCATACATATGTATTATATGTACACACTACCACCATGCAATTCATACATTATTTACAACTAATTATACACATGCACACATAAGTATAACTAGTTAATACATACGTAGATATGTACATCTATGCATACACAAACATGAATTATTTACACGAAATAAAATAATGCAACAAAATTCGAGGGCCTTACACCCTCTCCCCTTAAAGAAACTTCGTCCTCGAAGTTTAAAAAAAAACTACTCAAACAAATGGGATACTTTTCTTCATCGCATCCTCAAGCTCCCAAGTAGCCTCCTCTCGCGAGAAGTTCCGCCATAGAACTTTCACAGACGCAATACCTTGTTCAGAGATGCTGAACCTTCCGGTCAAGAATAGCTACTGGTTGCTCCACATACGACAAATCTGGTGAATCTCAACCGGCTCACGACTGATCACATGAGATGGATCTCGGACATACTTCCTGAGCATAGAAAGTGGAAAACAGGATGAACACTAGCTAAAGCTGGGGGTAAAGCTAGCTCATATGCCACGCTGCCCAATCGTCTGAGAATCTCATACGGGCCAATGAATCTAGGGCTCAACTTACTATGCCTGCCAAATCTGACGACACACGAGTAGGTGATATCTTAAGAAGACATGTTCACCCACCTTGAACTCCAAATCCTTCCTTCTGTTGTCGGCGTAGCTCTTCTGCCTTTGCGCCGCAACAAGCCTCTTCCTGATAAGAAGTGGACCTTATCTGAAGTCTCCGAACTAAACTCGGGACCGATCAGCTGCCTATCACCGGTCTCCTCCCAACATAAAGGAGATCTGCAAGGCCTACCAATACAACGCCTCAAATGGAGCCATACAATACTCGCATGAAAGCTGTTGTTGTATGCGGAACTCCACTAGAGGTAAATGATGCCCCAATCATCCTTCCAATCCAGTACACACGCTCTCAACATATCCTCGAGCGTCTGGATAGTCCTCTCGGACTGTCCATCAGTCTGGGGATGAAACGCCGAACTGAGCTTCAGCTCCGAACCTAACGCATGCTGAAGACCCTTCCATAAACCTCGAAGTAAATCTCGGATCTCGATCCGAAATGATCGACT
>JACBKR010003016.1:0-31532 GCA_014218235.1 Colocasia esculenta | reverse complement strand
TGCAGATGCGATCGCATACGGACACCGCTTCGCTCAAACAGGCATAAACTTTTCGCTCGATTATCGGAATCGCTTATAAGACCCCAATTTGGAATCGGCATCATAGGCGCTCGACGCGCCTTATTGCCTCAGGCGATAAGAGTCGTTTCGGGGTCGAAAACCTTCATTTTGCACTCCAAAATTGTGATCTAGCCGGACGATCTCCCCTATTCCAGGTTTTTGGCAAGTAGCGACTCCCTCGATTACGTGAAATCGCTGGCGGAGCCCACACGCGGAGCCGCCCAGTCACAGCGATCGGAAGTCGTGTCAACTCGACGCAGATCTTCCTCCCCAGGTCGTGGATATGGTGCCCGAACAATCACCGATATAGTCACCCCCTCCGGTTTATTCCCACCCTCAGCGAAAGAATTGGGCATTAAATTTCCGCACAGGCATCGGAATCGCTTATGTGACCACAATCGGAATCGGCACTCCGAGACGGTCGACAAGGCGCTGGTTTTGCGGAATTCGTTTTGGGGCCAAAATTCCCCCCCCCACGTAGCGTGTGTACTAGTACACCGACTGCCGTACCCTCGGTCGGACACGGATATTTATCGCCCGGGGGTCGGAACCGCCCGCGAGGCCCCAATCAGAATCGCACTTCGACCCGGTCGGTAATGGTCGCATTCGGAGATTTCCGGTCCGGCACCCAAATTCCTCTTGGAGCGAGGTCGCAGGCGGCCGATGCGACGTATACGGACACCGCTTCGCTCAAACAGGCATAACTTTCGCTCGGTTATCGGGAATCGCTTATAAGACCCCAATTGGAATCGGCACTCAGAGGCGCTTCGACGCCCCTATGCCTCAGGCCATAAGACGTCATTTTGGTTCGAAAATACTTCCTTTCGCACTCCAAAATAACGATTCTAGCCGACGATCTCCTATTCCAAGGTTTTTTTGGCAGAGTAGCGACTCGCTCGATTACGTGAATCGCTGGCGGAGCCCACACGCAGAGCCGCCAGTCACAGCGATCGGAAGTCGTGTTCAATCGACGCGAGATCTCCTCCCCAGGTCGTGGATATGGGTGCGCCCGAACATCGACGATATAGTCAACCCTCCGTTTATTCCCCCCCTTCAGCGAAAGAATTGGGCATAACTTTCCGCACGGGCATCGGAATCGCTTATGTGACCACAATCGGAATCGGCACTCCGAGACGGTCGACAAGGCGCTGGTTTCACGGAATTCCGTTTCGGGCCAAAATTCCCCCCGTAGCGTGTACTAGTACACGACTGTCGTACCCTCCGGTCGGACGCGGATATTTATTCGCCCGGGGGTCGAAACGCCCGCGAGGCCCCAAGTCAGAATCGGCACTTCGACCGGTCGGTAAATGGTCGCATTCGGAGATTTCCGGTCCGGCGCCCAAATCCTCTACGGGAGCGCGGTCGCAGGCTGCCGATGCGATCGCATACGGGACACCGCTTCGCTCAAAAGGCATAACTTTCGCTCGGTTATGGAATTTATAAGACCCCAATTGGAATCGGCACTCAGAGGCGCTCGACGCCCCCTATTGCCTCAGGTCATAAGACGTCGTTTCGGGTCGAAAATCTTCGTTTCGCACTCCGAAATTGTGATTCTAGCCGACGATCTCCCCTATTCCAAAGTTTTTTGGCAGTAGCGACTCCCTCGATTACGCGAATCGCTGGCGGAGCCCACACGCGGAAGCCGCCCAGTCACAGCGATCGGAAGTCGTGTTCAACTCGACGCGAGATCTCCTCCCAAGGTCGTGGATATGGGTGCCCGAACATCGCCGATATAGTCACCCTCCGGTTTATTCCCACCCCTTCAGCGAAAGAATTGGGCATAACTTTCCGCACGGGCATCGGAATCGCTTATGTGACACAATTCGGAATCGGCACTCCGAGACGGTCGACAAGGCGCTGGTTTCGCGGAATTCCGTTCCGGGGCAAAAATCCCCCGGGAGCGTGTGTACTAGTACACCGAATGCCGTACCCTCCGGTCGGACGGGATATTATTCGCCGGGGGTCGGAACCGCCCGCGAGGCCCCAATTCAGAATCGGAACTTCGACCCGGTCGGTAAATGGTCGCATTCGGAGATTTCCGGTCCGGCGCCCAAATTCCTCTCCGGGAGCGCGGTCGCAGGCTGCCGATGCGATCGCATACGGACACCGCTTCGCTCAAACAGGCATAACTTTTCGCTCGGTTATCGGAATCGCTTATAAGACCCCAATTCGGAATCGGCACTCAGAGGCGCTCGACGCCCCTTATTGCCTCAGGCAATAAGATGTCGTTCGGGGTCGAAAACCTTCGTTCGCACTCCGAAATTGCGATTCTAGCCGACGATCTACCCTATTCCAAGGTTTTTTTGGCAGTAGCGACTCCCTCGATTACGCGAATCGCTGGCGGAGCCCACGCGAGAGCGCCCAGTCACAGCGATCGGAAGTCGTGTTCAACTCGACGCGAGATCTCCTCCCCAGGTCGGGATATGGGTGCCCGAACATCGACGATATAGTCACCCCCTCCGGTTTATTCCCACCCCTTCAGCGAAAGAATTGGGCATAACTTTCCGCACGGGCATCGGAATGCTTATGTGACCACAATTCGGAATCGGCACTCCGAGACGGCGACAAGGCGCTGGTTTCGTGGGAATTCCCGTTCCGGGGCCAAAATTCCCCCCGGAGCGTGTGTAATAGTACACCGACTGCCGTACCCTCCGGTCGGACGCGGATATTATTCGCCCGGGGTCGGAAACCGCCCGCGAGCCCCAATTTCAGAATCGGGGCATTCGACCCGGTTGGTAAATGGTCGCATCGGAGATTTCCGGTCCGGCGCCCAAATTCCTCTCGGGAGCGCGGTCGCAGGCTGCCGATGCGATCGCATACGGACACCGCTTCGCTCAAACAGGCATAACTTTTCGCTCGGTTATCGGAATCGCTTATAAGACCCAATTGGAATCGGCACTCAGAGGCGCTCGACGCCCTTATTGCCTCAGGCCTAAGACGTCGTTTCGGGGTCAAAAAATCCTTCGTTCGCACTCCGAAATTGCGATTCTAGCCGACGATCTACCCTATTCCAAGGTTTTTTGGCAGTAGCGACTCTCTCGATTACGCGAATCGCTGGCGGAGCCCACACGCGGAGCCGCCCAGTCAAAGCGATCGGAAGTCGTGTTCAACTCGACGCGAGATCTCCTCCCAGGTCGTGGATAGGGTGCCCGAACATCGCCGATATAGTCACCCCCTCCGGTTTATTCCACCCTTCAGCGAAAGAATTGGGCAAACTTTCCGCACGGCATCGGAATCGCTTATGTGACCACAATTCGGAATCGGCACTCCGAGACGGTCGACAAGGCGCTGTTTCGCAGAATTACGTTCGGGGCCAAAATCCCCCCGGAGCGTGTGTACTAGTACACCGACTGCCGTACCCTCCGGTCAGACGCGGATATTTATTCGCCCGGGGGTCGGAACGCCCGCGAGGCCCCAATTCAGAATCGGCACTTCGACCGGTCGGTAAATGGTCGCATTCGGAGATTTCGGTCCAGGGCCCAAATTCCTCTCCGGGAGCGCGGTCGCAGGCTGCCGATGCGATCGCATACGGACACCGCTTCGCTCAAACAGGCATAACTTTTCGCTCGGTTATCGGAATGCTTATAAGACCCCAATTCGAAATCGGCACTCAGAGGCGCTCGACGCCCCCTTATTGCCTCAGGCATAAGACGTGTTTCGGGGTCGAAAAATCCTTCGTTTGCACTGAAAATTGTGATTCTAGCCGACGATCTCCCCTATTCCAAGGTTTTTTGGCAGTAGCGACTCCCTCGATTACGCGAATCGCTGGCGGAGCCCACACGCGGAGCCGCCCAGTCACAGCGATCGGAAGTCGGTTCAACTCGACGCGAGATCTCCCCCAGGTCGTGGATATGGGTGCCCGAACATCGCCGATATAGTCACCCCTCCGGTTATTCCCACCCTTCAGCGAAAGAAGGGGCATAACTTCCGCACGGGCATCGGAATCGCTTATGTGACCACAATTCGGAATCGGCACTCCGAGACGGTCGACAAGCGCTGGTTTCAGGAATTATGTTCGTGGCCAAAATCCACCCCTGAGTGTGTGTACTAGTACACGACTGCCGTACCCTCCAGTCGGACGCGGATATTTATTCGCCCGGGGGTCGGAAACCGCCGCGAGGCCCCAATTCAGAATCGGCACTTCGACCTGGTACGGTAAATGGTCGCATTCGGAGATTTCCAGTCCGGCGCCCAAATTCCTCTCCAGGAGAGCGGTCGCAGGCTGCCGATGCGATCGCATACGGACACCGCTTCGCTCAAACAGGCATACTTTTGCTCGGTATCGGAAATCGCTTATAAGACCCCAATTCGAAATCGGCACTCAGAGGCGCTCGACGCCCACTTATTGCCTTAGGAATAAGACGTCGTTTCGGGGTCGAAAATCTTCGTTTCACCCTCTGAAATTGCGATTCTAGCCGACGATCTCCCTTATTCCAAGGTTTTTTGGAAGTAGCGACTTCCTCGATTACGCGAACATGGCGGAGCCCACACGCGGAGCCGCCAGTCACAGCGATCGGAAGTCGTGTTCAACTCGACGCGAGTCTCCTCCGCAGGTCATGGGATGGGTGCCCGAACATCGCCGATATAGTCACCCCCTCCGGTTATTCCCACCCTTCAGCGAAAAGAATTGGGCATAACTTCCGCACGGGCATCGGAATCGCTTATGTGACCACAATCGGAATCGGCACTCCGAGACAGTCGACAAGGCGTGGTTTCGCGGAATTCCGTTCCGGGGCCAAAAATCCCCCGGAGCGTGTGTACTAGTACACCGACTGCCTACCCTCCGGTCGGACGTGGATATTATTCGCCCGGGGTCGGAACGCCCGCGAGGCCCCAATTCAGAATCGGCACTCGACCCGGTCGGTAAATGGTCGCATTCGGAGATTTCCGGTCCGGCGCCCAAATTCTCTCCGGGAGCGCGGTCGCAGGCTGCCGATGCGATCGCATACGGACACTTCGCTCAAACAGGCATAACTTTTCGCTCGGTTATCGGAATCGCTTATAAGACCCCATTCGGAATCGACACTCAGAGGCGCTCGACGCCCCTTATTGCCTCAGGCCATAAGACGTCGTTCGGGGTCGAAAAGCCTTGTTTCGCACTCCGAAATTGCGATTCTAGCCGACGATCTCCCCTATCCAAGGTTTTTGGCAGAGTAGCGACTCCCTCGATTACGCGAATCGCTGGCGAAGCCCACACGCGAGCGCCCCATCACAGCGATCGG
Organism: Colocasia esculenta; assembly: GCA_014218235.1. Lineage (NCBI taxonomy): Eukaryota > Viridiplantae > Streptophyta > Magnoliopsida > Alismatales > Araceae > Colocasia > Colocasia esculenta. The sequence continues at coordinate 26,250 of JACBKR010003016.1, read as the reverse complement.
AAGTCTGTTCAACTCGACGCGAGATCTCCTCCCAGGTCGTGGATATGGGTGCCCGAACATCGCCGATATAGTCACCCTCCGGTTTATTCCCACCCTTCAGCGAAAAGAATGGGCATAACTTTCCGCACGGGCATCGGAATCGCTTATGTGACCACAATTCGGAATCGGCACTCCGAACGGTCGACAAGGCGCTGGTTTCGCGGAATTCCATTCGGGGCCAAAATCCCCCCGGAGGTGTGTACTAGTACACCGACTGCCGTACCCTCCGGTCGGACGCAGATATTTATTCGCACTGGGGTCGGAACGCCCGCGAGGCCCCAATTCGGAATCGGCACTTCGACCTGGTCGGTAAATGGTCGCATTCGGAGATTTCGGCCGGCGCACAAATTCCTCTACGGGAGCGCGGTCCCAGGCTGCTGATGCGATCGCATACGGACACCGCTTCGCTCAAACAGGCATAACTTTTCGCTCGGTTATCGGAATCGCTTATAAGACCCCAATTGGAATCGGCACTCAGAGGCGCTCGACGCCCCATATTGCCTCAGGCGATAAGACGTCGTTTCGGGGTCAAAAACCTTCGTTTCGCACTCCGAAATTGCGATTCTAGCCGACGATCTCCCCTATTCCAAGGTTTTTTGGCAGTAGCGACTCCCTCGATTATGCGAATCACTGGCGGAGCACACGCGGAGCGCCAGTCACAGCGATCGGAAGTCGTGTTCAACTCGACGCGAGATCTCCTCCCCAGGTCGTGGATATGGGTGCCCGAACATCGCCGATATAGTCACCCCTCGGTTTATTCACACCTTCAGCGAAAGAATTGGACATAACTTTCCGCACGGGCATCGGAATCGCTTATGTGACCACAATTCGGAATCGGCACTCCGAGACGGTCGACAAGGCACTGGTTTCGCGGAATTCGTTCCGGGGCCAAAATCCCCCCTGAGCGTGTGTACTAGTACACCGACTGCCGTACCCTCCGGTCGGACGCGGATATTTATTCGCCCGTGGGTCGGAACGCCCCGAGGGGCCAATTCAGAATCGGCACTTCGACCCGGTCGGTAAATGGTCTCATTCGGAGATTTCCGGTCCGGCGACCAAATTCCTCTCGGGAGCGCGGTCGCAGGCTGTCGATGCGATCGCATACGGACACCGCTTCGCTCAAACAGGCATAACTTTTCGCTCGGTTATCGGAATCGCTTACAAGACCCCAATTCGGAATCGGCACTCAGAGGCGCTCGAGCTCCCTCATTACTCAGGCCATAAGACGTCGTTTCGGGTCAAAAATCCTTCATTCGCACTCCGAAATTGCGATTCTAGCTGACGATCTCCCCTATTCTAAGTTTTTTTGCAGTAGTAGCGACTCCCTCGATTACGTGAATCGCTGGCGGAGCCACACGCGGAGCCGCCCAGTCACAGCGATCGGAAGTCATGTTCAACTCGACGCGAGATCTCCTCCCCAGGTTGTGGATATGGGTGCCCGAACATCGCCGATATAGTCACCCCCTTGGTTTATTCCCACCCTTCAGCGAAAGAATGGGCATAACTTCCGCACGGGCATCGGAATCGCTTATGTGACCACAATTCGGAATCGGCACTCCGAGATGGTCGACAAGGCGCTGGTTTCGCGGAATTCCGTTAGGGGGCCAAAATCCCCCCGGAGCGTGTGTACTAGTACACCGACTGCCGTACCCTCCGGTCAGACGTGATATTTATTCGCCCGGGGGTCGGAAACGCCCGCGAGGACCCAATTCAGAATCGGCACTTCGACCGGTCGGTAAATATCGCATTCGGAGATTTCCGGTCCGGCGCCCAAATTCCTCTCCGGGAGCGCGGTCGCAGGCGAGCCGATGCGATCGCATACGGACACCGCTTCGCTCAAACAGGCATAACTTTTCGCTCGGTTATGGAATCGCTTATAAGACCCCAATTGGAATCGGCACTCAGAGGCGCTCGACGCCCTTATTGCCTCAGGCCATAAGATGTCATTTCGGGTTCAAAAATCCTTCGTTTCACACTCCGAAATTGCGATTCTCGCCGACGATCTCCCCTATTCCAAGGTTTTTTTGCAGTAGCGACTCCCTCGATTACGCGAATCGCTGGCGGAGACCACACGCAGAGCTGCCCAGTCACAGCGATCGGAAGTCATGTTCAACTCGACGCGAGATCTCCTCCCCAGGTGTGGATATGGGTGCCTGAACATCGCCGATATAGTCACCCCCTCCGGTTTATTCCCACCCCTTCAGCGAAAGAATTGGGCATAACTTCCGCACGGGCATCGGAAATCGCTTATGTGACCACAATTCGGAATCGGCACTCCAGACGGTCGACAAGGCGCTGGTTTCGCGGAATTTTGTTCCGGGGCCAAAATTCCCCCCGTAGCGTGTGTACTAGTACACCGACTGCCGTACCCTCCGGGGACGTGGATATTTATTCGCCCGGGGGTCGGAACCGCCGCGAGGCTCCAATTCAGAATCGGCACTTCGACCCGGTCGGTAAATGGTCGCATTCGGAGATTTCCGGCCGGCGCCCAAATCCTCCCGGGAGCGCGGTCGCAGGCTGCCGATGCGATCGCATACGGACACCGCTTCGCTCAAACATGCATAACTTTTCGCTCGGTTATCGGAATCGCTTATAAGACCCCAATTGGAATCGGCACTCAGAGGCGCTCGACGCCCCCTTATTGCCTCAGGCCATAAGACGTCATTTCGGGGTCGAAAAATTTCATTTCGCACTCTAAAATGCGATTCTAGCCGACGATCTCCCCTATTCCAAGGCTTTTTGGCAGAGTAGCGACTCCCTCGATTACGTGAATCGCTGGCGGAGCCCACAAGCGGAGCCGCCCAGTCACAGCGATCGGAAGTCGTGTTCAACTCGACGCGAGATCTCCTCCCCAGGTCGTGGATATGGGTGCCCGAACATCGCCGATATAGTCACCCCCTCTGGTTATTCCACCCCTTCAGCGAAAGAATTGGGCATAACTTTCCGCACGGGCATCGGAATCGCTTATGACCACAATCGGAATCGGCACTCCGAGACGGTCGACAAGGCGCTGGTTTTGCGGAATTCCGTTCGGGGCCAAAATCCCCCGGAGCGTGTGTACTAGACCGACTGTCGTACTCCGGTCGGACGGGATATTTATTCGCCTGGGGGTCGGAACCGCCCGCAAGGCCCCAATTCAGAATCGGCACTTCGACCCGGTCGGTAAATGGTCGCATTCGGAGATTTCCGGTCCGGCGCCCAAATTCCTCTCGGGGAGCGCGGTCGCAGGCTGCCGATGCGATCGCATACGGACACGCTTCGCTCAAACAGGCATAACTTTTCGCTCGGTTATCGGAATCGCTTATAAGACCCAATTCAGAATCGGCACTCAAAGGCGCTCGACGAACATACACTCAGCCAAAAGACGTCGTTTCGGGGTCGAAATCCTTCGTTTCGCACTCCGAAATTGTGATTCTAGCCGACGATCTCCTCTATTCCAAGGTTTTTGGCAGTAGCGACTCCCTCGATTACGCGAATCGCTGGCGGAGCCCACACGCGGAGCGCCCAGTCACACGATCGGAAGTCGTGTTCAACTCGACGCGAGATCTCCTCCCAGGTCGTGGATATGGGTGCCCGAACATCGCCGATATAGTCACCCCCTCCGGTTTATTCCCACCCTTCAGCAAAAGAGTGGGCATAACTTTCCGCACGGGCATCGGAATTGCTTATGTGACACAATTCGGAATCGGCACTCCGAGACGGTCGAAAAGGCGCTGGTTTCGCGGAATTCTGTTCTAGGGCAAAATCCCCCCTGTAGCGTGTGTACTAGTACATCGATTGCCGTACCCTCGGTCGGACGGGGATATTTATTCGCCCGGGGGTCGGAACCCCCCGCGAGGACCCAATTCAGAATCGGCACTGTGACCGGTCGGTAAATGGTCGCATTCGGAGATTTCAGGCCGGCGCCCAAATTCCTCTCCGGGAGCGCGGTCGCAGGCGGCCGATGCGATCGTATACGGACACTGCTTCGCTCAAACAGGCATAACTTTTAGCTGGTTATCGGAATCGCTTATAAGACCCCAATTGGAATCGGCACTCAGAGGCGCTCCACGGCCCATTTGCCTCAGGCCATAAGACATCATTTCGGGTCCAAAATCCTTCGTTTCGCACTCCGAAATTGCGATTCTAGCCGACGATCTCCCCTATTCCAAGGTTTTTGGCAGTAGCGACTCCCTCGATTACGCGAATCGCTGGCGGAGCCCATACGCGGAGCCGCCCAGTCACAGCGATCGGAAGTCGTGTTCAACTGGACGCGAGATCTCCTCCCCAGGGTGGATATGGGTGCCGAACATCGAACATCACCGATATAGTCACCCCTACCGTTATTCCCACCCCTTCAGCGAAAGAATTGGGCAAACTTTCCGCACGGGCATCGGAATCGCTTATGTGACCACAATTCGGAATCGGCACTCCGAGACGGTCGACAAGCGCTGGTTTCGCGGAATTCCGTTCCGGGGCCAAATTCTCCCCGGAGGTGTGTACTAGTACACCGACTGCCGTACCCTCCGGTCGGACGGGATTTATTCGCCCGGGGGTCGGAACCGCCGCGAGGGCCCCAATTCAGAATCGGCACTTCGACCGGTCGGTAAATGGTCGCATTGGAGATTTCCGGCCCGGCGCCCAAATTCCTCTCCGGGAGCGCGGTCGCAGGCTGCCGATGCGATTGCATACGGACACCGCTTCACTCAAAATGGCATAACTTTTCGCTCGGTTATCGGAATCGCTTATAAGACCCCAATTCGGAATCGGCACTCAGAGGCGCTCGACGACCTTATTACTTCAGGCCATAAGACATCGTTTCGGGGTCGAAAATCTTCATTTCGCACTCCGAAATTGTGATTCTAGCCGACGATCTCCCTATTCCAAGGCTTCTTGGCTAGTAGCGACTCCCTCGATTACGCGAATCGCTGGCGGAGCCCACAATCGGAGCCGCCCACTCACAGCGATCGGAAGTCGTGTTCAACTCGACGCGAGATCTCCTCCCCTGGTCGTGGATATGGGTGCCCGAACATCGCCGATATAGTCACCGCTTCCAGTTTATTCCAACCCCTTCAGCGAAAGAATTGGGCATAACTTTCTGCACGGGCATCGGAATCGCTTATGTGACCACAATTTGGAATCGGCACTCCGAGACGGTCGACAAGGCGCTGGTTTCGTGGAATTCTGTTCCGGGGCAAAAATCCCCCCCGTTGTGTGTGTACTAGTACACCGACTGCCGTACCCTCCGGTCGGACTAGATATTTATTCGCCCGGGGGTCGGAACGCCCGCGAGGCCCCAATTCAGAATAGGCACTTCAACCGGTCGGTAAATGGTCGCATTCGGAGATTCCTGTCCGGCGCCAAATTTCTCTCCGGGAGTGCGGTCGCAGGCTGCCGATGCGATCGCAAACGGACACCGCTTCGCTCAAACAGGAAAAACTTTTCGCTCGGTTATCAGAATCGCTTATAAGACCCCAATTCGGAATCGGCACTCAGAGTCGCTCGACACCCCTTTATTTCGTCAGGCCATAAGACGTCATTTCGGGGTCGAAAACCTTCGTTTCGCACTCCGAAATTAGATTCTAGCCGACGATCTCCTTATTCAAGTTTTTTGGTAGTAGAGACTCCTCGATTCGCGAATCACTGGCGGAGCCCACACGCGGAGCCGCCCAGTCACAGCGATCGGAAGTTGGTTCAACTCGACGCGAGATCTCCTCCCCAGGTCGTGGATAGGGGTGCCCGAACATCGCCGATATAGTCACCCCCTCGGTTTATTCCAACCCCTTCAGCGAAAGAATTGGGCATAACTTTCTGCACGGGCATCGGAATCGCTTATGTGACCACAATTCGGAATCGGCACTCGAGACGTCGACAAGGCGCTGGTTTCGCGAAATTCTGGTTCCGGGGCAAAATCCCCCCCGTTGTGTGTGTACTAGTACACCGACTGCCGTACCCTCCGGTCGGACATAGATATTTATTCGCCCGGGGGTCGGAACCGCCCGCGAGGCCCCAATTCAGAATCGGCACTTCGACCTGGTCGGTAAATGGTCGCATTCGGAGGTTTCCTGCCCGGCGCCCAAATTTCTCTCCGGGAGTGCGGTCGCAGGCTGCCGATGCGATCGCAAACGGACACCGCTTCGCTCAAACAGGAAAAACTTTTCGCTCGGTTATCGGAATCGCTTATAAGACCCCAATTCGGAATCGGCACTCAGAGTCGCTCGACGACCCTTTATTTCCTCAGGCCATACGACGTCATTCCAGGGTCGAAAATCCTTCGTTTCGCACTCCGAAATTGTGATTTTAGCCGACGATCTCCCCTATTCCAAGGCTTTTTGGCAGTAGCGACTCCCTCGATTACGCGAATCACTGGCGGAGTCCACACGCAGAGCCGCCCAGTCACAGCGATCGGAAGTCGTGTTCAACTCGACGCGAGATCTCCTCCCCAGGTCGTGGATATGGGTGCCCGAACATCGCCGATATTGACACCCCCTCCGGTTTATTCCAACCCTTTCAGCGAAAGAATTGGACATAACTTTCCGCACGGGCATCGAAATCGCTTATGTGACCACAATTCGGAATCAGCACTCTGAGACGGTCGACAAGGCGCTGGTTTCGCAGAATTACGTTCCGGGGCCAAAATCCCCCCCCTGAGCGTGTGTACTAGTACACGACTGTCGTACCCTCCGGTCGGACGTGGATATTTATTCGCCGGGGGTCGGAACCGCCCGCGAGGCCCCAATTCAGAATCGGCACTTCGACCGGTCCATAAATGGTCGCATTCGGAGATTTCCGGCCGGCGCCCAAATTCCCTCGGAGACGCGGGTCGCAGGCTGCCGATGCGATCGCATACGGACACTGCCTCGCTCAAACAGGGATAACTTTGGCTCGGTTATCGGAATCATTATAAGACCCTATTCGGAATCGGCACTCAGAGGCGCTCGACGCACCTTATTGCAGGCCATAAGACGTCGTTTCGGGGTCGAAAACCTTCGTTTCGCACTCCGAAATTGTGATTCTAGCCGACGATCTCCCCTATTCCAGGCTTCTTGGCAGTAGCGACTCCCTCGATTACGCGAATCGCAGGCGAAGCCCACACGCGGAGCCGCCCACTCACAAGATCGGAAGTCGTGTCAAATCGAGCGAGATCCTCCCCCAGGTCGTGGATATGGGTGCCGAACACTCAGATATAGTCACCCCTCTGGTTTATTCCCACCCGTTCAGCGAAAGAATTGGACATAACTTTCGCACGGGCATCGGAATCGCTTATGTGACCACAATTCGGAATCGGAACTCCGAGACGGTCAACAAGGGCTGGTTTCATGGAATTGTGATCCGTGGCCAAAATCCACCCCTGAGTGTGTGTACTGGACACCGACTGCCGTACCCCCAGTCGGACGTGGATATTTATTCGCCCGGGGGTCGGAACCCCCGCGAAGCCCCAATTCAGAATCGGCACTTCGACCTGGTCCGTAAATGGTCGCATCGGAAATTTCCAGCCTGGCTCCCATTCCTCCAGGAGCGCGGTGCAGGCTGCCGATGCATCGCACACGGACACCGCTTCGCTCAAACAGGCAAACTTTCGCTCGGTTATCGGAAATGCTTATAAGACCCCAATTCGGAATCGGTACTCAGAGTCGCCGATGCACCTTATTGCCTCAGGCCAAAGATGTGTTTCGGGGTCGAAAATCCTTCATTTCACACTCTGAAATTGTGATTCTAGCCGACGATCTCCTTATTCCAAGGTTTTTTTGGCAAGTAGCGACTCCCTCGATTACGCGAATCACTGGAGGAGCCACACACGGAGCCGCCCAGTCACAGCGATCGGAAGTCATGTTCAACTCGACGCGAGATCTCCTCCGCAAGTCGTGGATATGGTTGCCCGACGAACATCGCCGATATAGTCACCCCCTCCGGTTTATTCCACCCCTTCAGCGAAAGAATTGGGCATAACTTCCGCACGGGCATCGGAATCGCTTATGTGACCCCAATTCGGAATCGGCACTCGAGACGGTCGACAAGCGCTGGTTTGCGGATTCCGTTCCGGGGCAAAATTCCCCCCGGAGCATGTTACTAGACACCGACTGCCGTACAATCCGGTCGGACGTGAATATTTATTCGCCGGGGGTCGGAACTGCCCGCGTGGCCCCAATTCAGAATCGGCACTTCGACCGGTCGGTGGTAAATGGTCGCATTCGGAGATTCCGGCCCGGCGCCCAAATGTCACTCCGGGGAGCGCTGTCGCAGGCTGTCATGCGATCGCATACGGACACCGCTTCGCCTCAAAAGGCATAACTTTTCGCTCGGTTATCGGAATCGCTTATTAAGACCCCAATTCGGAATCGGCACTCAGAGTCGCTCGACGCCCACTTATCGCTCAGGCCATAAGACGTCGTTTCGGGGTCGAAAATCCTTCGTTTCGCACTCCAAAATTGTGATTCTAGCCAACGATCTCCCTTATTCCAAGACTTCTTTGCAAGTAGCGACTCCCTCGAGATCTCCTCCCTAGGTCATGGATATGGGTGCCCGAAAATCGCCGATATAGTCACCCACTCGGTTTATTCCCACCCTTCAGCGAAAGAATTGGGCATAACTTCCGCACGGGTATCGGAATCGCTTATGCGACCACAATTCAAAATCGGCACTCCGAGACGGTCGACAAGGTGTTGGTTTCGCGGAATTCCGTTCTGCGGGCAAAAATCCCCAAGAGGAGTGTGTGTACTAGTACACCGACTGCCGTACCCTCGGTCGGACGCGGATATTTATTCGCACTGGAGTCGGAACCGCACGCGAGGCCCCAATTCGAATCGGCACTTCGACCCGGTTGGAAAATGGTCGCATTCGGAGATTTTCGGCAAGGCGCCCAAATTCCTCTCGAGAGCGCGGTCCCAGGCTGCCGATGCGATCACATACGGACACGCCTTCGCTCAAAACAATAACTTTTCGCTCGGTTATCGGAATCGCTTATAAGTCCCCAATTGGAATCGGCACTCAGAGGCGCTCGACGCCACCTATTGCCTCAGGCCATAAGACGTCGTTCGGGGTCAAAAATCCTTCGTTTCGCACTCCTTAATTGCGATTCTAGCCGACGAATCCCCTATTCCAAGGTTTTTTGGCAGAGTAGCGACTCCCTCGATTATGCGAATCACTGGCGGAGCCCACACGCGGAGCCGCCAGTCACAGAGATCGGAAGTCATGTTCAACTCGACGTGAGATCTCCGTCCCAGGTCATGGATATGGGTGCCCGAACATCACCGATATAGTCACCCCCTCCGGTTTATTCACACCTTCAGCGAAAGAATTGGGCATAACTTTCCGTACGGGCATAAGAATCGCTTATGTTCCCAATTCGGATCGGCACTCCGAGGCGCTCGACAAGGCACTGGTTTTGCGGAATTACGTTCCGGGGCCAAAATCCCCCCTGAGCGTGTATACTAGTACACCGACTGCCGTACCCTCCGGTGGACGTGAATATTTATTGCCCGGGGGTCAGAACCGCCCGCGAGGCCCCAATTCAGAATCGGCACTTCGACCTGGTCGTAAATGGTCGCATTCGGAGATTTCCGGCCCGGCACCCAAATTCCTCTCCGGGAACGCGGTCGCAGGCTGCCGATGCGATCGCATACGGACACCGCTTCGCTCAAATAGGCATAACTTTTCGCTCGGTTATCGGAATCGCTTATAAGACCCCAATTCGGAATCGGCACTCAGAGTCGCTCGACACCCCCTTATTGCCTCAGGCCATAGGACGTCGTTTCGGGGTCGAAATCTTTTGTTTCGCACTCGGAAATTGCGATTCTAGCCGACGATCTCCCTTATTCCAGGTTTTTTGGCAGTAGCGACTCCCTCGATTTCGCGAATCACTGGCGGAGCCCCACGCGGAGCCGCCCAGTCACAGCGATCGGAAGTCGTGTTCAACTCGACGCGAGATCCTCCCCTGGTCGGGATATGGGTGCCCGAACATCGCCGTATAGTCACCCCTCCGGTTTATTCTCACCCTTTCAGCGAAGAATTGGGCATAACTTTCCGCACGACATCGGAATCGCTTATGTGACCACAATTCGGAATCGGCACTCCGAGACGGTCGACAAGGCGCTGGTTTCACGGAATTCCATTCGGGGAAAAAATCCCCCCCCCCTCCCCCGGAGCGTGTGTACTAGTAACATGACTGCCGTACCCTCCGGTCGGACGCAGATATTTATTCGCCGGGGGCGGTACCGCCCGCGAGGCCCCAATTCAGAATCGGCACTTTGACCCGGTCGGTAAATGGTCGCATTCGGAGATTTTCGGCCCGGCGCCCAAATTCCTGTCCGGGAGCGCTGTCGCAGGCTGCCGATGCGATCGCATACAGACACCGCTTCGCTCAAACAGGCATAACTTTTCGCTCGGTTATCGAAATCGCTTATAAGACCCCAATTTGGAATCGGCACTCAGAGTCGCTCGACGCCCCCTTATTGCCTCAGGCCATAAGACGTCGTTTCGGGCTCGAAAATCCTTCGTTTCGCACTCTGAAATTTCGATTCTAGCCGAAGATCTCCCATATTCCAAGGCTTTTTAGTAGTAGCGACTCCCTCGATTACGCGAATAACTGGCGGAGCCCACACGCGGAGCCGCCCAGTCACAGCGATCGGAAGTCGTGTTCAACTCGGACGCGAGATCTCTCCCCAGGTCGTGGATTATAGGTGCCGAACATCGCGATATAGTCACCCCTCCGGTTTATTCCCACCCCTTTAGCGAAAGAATGGGCATAACTTTCCGCACGGGTATCGGATCGCTTATGTGACCACAATTCGGAATCGGCACTCGAGACGGTCGACAAGGCGGTGGTTTCTCGGAATTTCGTTCCAGGGAAAAAATTCCCCCGGAGCGTGTGTACTAGTACACCGACTGGCGTACCCTCCTGTCGGACGCGGATATTATTTGCCCGGGGGTCGGAACCGCCAGCGAGGCCCCAATTCAGAATCGGCACATCGACCTGGTCGGTAAATGGTCGCATTCAGATATTTCCGGCCTGGCGCCCATAAATTCCTCTCGGGAGCCGGTCGCAGGCTGCCGATGCGATCGTATACGGACACTAGTTCGCTCAACATGCATAACTTTTCGCTCGGTTATCGGAATCGCTTATAAGACCCCAATTTGGAATCGGCACTCAGAGGCCTTGACGATCCTTTATTGCCTCAGGCCATAGACATGTCTTTCGGGTCAAAAGCCTTCATTTCGCTCTCCAAAATTGCGATTCTAGCCGAAGATCTCCCCTATTCCAAGTTTTTTGGCAGTACGACTCCTCGATTACGCGAATACTGGCGGAGCCCACACGCGGAGCCGCCCAGTCACAGCGATCGAAAGTCGTGTTCAACTCGACGCGAGATCTCCTCCCCAGGTCCGTGGATATGGTTGCCCGAACATCGCCGATATAGTCACCCCTCCGGTTATATTCCCACCCTTGAGCGAAAGAATTGGGCATAACCTTCCGCACGGGCATCGGAATCGCTTATGTGACCACAATTCGGAATCGGCACTCCGAGACGGTCGACAAGGCGCTGGTTTTGCGGATTTCGTTCTGGGTAAAAATTTCCCCGGAGCGTGTGTACTAGTACCCCGACTGCCGTACCCTCCTGTCGGACGCGGATATTTATTTGCCCGGGGGTCGGAACCGCCCCCGAGGCCCCATTCAGAATCGGCACTTCGACCCGGTTGGTAAATGGTTGCATTCGGTGATTTCCGGCCCGGCGCCCAAATTCCTCTTCGGGAGCACGTTCGCAGGCTGCCGATGCGATCGCATACGACACTGCTTCACTCAAACAGGCATAACTTTTCGCTCAGTTATCGGAATCGCTATATACCCCAATTTGGAATCGGCACTCTGAGGCGCTCGACAACCCTCTGTTTTCATCAGGCCATAAGACGTCGTTTTTGGGTTGAAAATCCTTCGTTTCGCACTCTAAAATTGCGATTCTAGCTGACGATCTCACCTATTCCAAGGTTTTTTTTAGCAGTAGTGACTCCCTCGATTACGCGAATCACTGGCGGAGCCCACACGCGGAGCTGCCCAGTCACAGCGATCGGAAGTCATGTTCAACTCGACGCGAGATCTCCTACCCAGGTCGTGGATATGGTGCCCGAACATCCCGATATACTCACCCCCCCGTTTATTCCCACCCCTTCAGCGAAAGAATTGGACATAACTTTCACACGGGCAATCGAATCGCTTATGTGACCACAATTCGGAATCGGCACACCGAGACGGTCGACAAGGCGCTGGTTTTATGAATTCCTTCCGGAGCCAAAATCCCCCCCCCCCGTAGCGTGTGTACTAGTAACACCGACTGTCCGTACCCTCCTTCGGATGAGGATATTTATTCGCCTGGGTTCGGAACCACCCGCGAGGCCCCAATTCAGATCGGCACTTCGACCCGGTCGGTAATGGTCACATTCGGAGATTTTCGCCCCGACGCCCAAATTCCTCCCGGGGTGCGGTCCCGGCTGCCGATGCGATCGCATACGGACACCGCTTTCGCTCAACAGGCATAACTTTTCACTCTCGGTTATCGGAATCGCTTATAAGACCCCAATTTGGAATCTTCACTCAGATGCCCGACGACGCCCCCTCTTTTCCTCAAGCCATAAGGCGTCGTTTCGGGGTCGAAAATCCTTCGTTTCGCACTCCAAAATTGCGATTCTAGCCTACGATCTCCCCTATTCCAAGGTTTTTTTTGCAGTAGCGACTCCCTCGATTACGCGAATCACTGGCGGACCCCACACGCGGAGCCGCCCAGTCACAGCGATCGGAAGTCATGTTCAACTCGACGCAGATCTCCTCCCCAGGTCATGGATATGGGTGCCCAACACATCGCCGATGTAGTCACCCCCTCCGGTTTATTCCCACCCCTTCAGCGAAAGAATTGGGCATAACTTTCCGCACGGGCATCGGAATCGCTTATGGGACCGCAATTCGGAATCGGCACTCCGAGACGGTCGACAAGGCGCTGGTTTCGCGGAATTTCATTCCAGGGTAAAAATTCCCCCAGAGCGTGTGTACTAGTACACCGACTGCCGTACCCTCCTGTCGGACGCGGATATTTATTTGCCCGGGGGTCGGAACCGCCCGCGAGGCCCCAATTCAGAATCGGCACTTCGACCCGGTCGGTAAATGGTCGCATTCGGAGATTTCCGGCCCGGCGCCCAAATTCCTCTTCGGGAGCACGGTCGCAGGCTGCCGATGCGATCGCATACGGACACTGCTTCGCTCAAACAGTCATAACTTTTCGCTCGGTTATCGGAATCGCTTATAAGACCCCAATTTGGAATCAGCACTCAGAGGGCTCGACCCCTGTTTCGTCAGGCCATAAGATGTCATTTCGGGTTCGAACATCCTTCGTTTCACACTCCTGAAATTGGTGATTCTAGACGACGATCTCCCATATTCCAAGGTTTATTGGCAGTAGCGACTCCCTCGATTACGCAAATCGCTGGCGGAGCCCACACACGGAGCCGCCCAGTCACAGTGATCGGAAGTCATGTTCAACTCGATGCAAGATCTCCTCCCCAGGTCATTGATATGGGTGCCCAAACATCGCCGATATAATCACCCCCTCCGGTTTATTCCCACCCCTTCAGCGAAAGAATTAGGCATAACTTTCCGCACGGGCATTGGAATCGCTTATGTGACCACAATTCGAATCGGCACACCGAGACGGTCGACAAGGCGCTGGTTTCAGAATTTCGTTTCGGAGCTAAAATCTCCCCCGTAGCGTGTGTACTAGTACACCGACTACCGTACCCTCCGGTCGGACGTGGATTTATTCGCCCGGAGGTCGGAACCGCCCGTGAGGCCCCAATTCAGAATCGGCACTTCGACCCGGTCGTAATGGTGGCATTCAGAGATTTCCGGCCCGGCGCCCAAATTCCTCTCCGGGAGCGCGGTCGCAGGCTGCCGATGCGATCGCATACGGACACCGCTTCGCTCAAATAGGCATAACTTTTCGCTCGTTATCGGAATAGCTTATAAGACCCCAATTTGGAATCGGCACTCAGTGGCGCTCGACGCTGGCTTATTTCCTTAGGCCATAAGACGTCGTTTCGGGGTCAAAATCCTTCGTTTGCACTCCGAAATTGTGATTCTAGCCGACGATCTCCCCTATTCCAAGGTTTTTTTGGCAGTGCGACTCCCTCGATTACGCGAATCAATGGCGGCGCCCACACGCGGAGCCGCCCAGTCACAGTGATCGGAAGTCGTGTTCAACTCGATGCGAGATCTCCTCCCCAGATCATGGATATGGTGCCCGAACATCGCCGATATAGTCACCCCCTCCGGTTTATTCCCACCCCTTCAGCGAAAGAATTGGCATAACCTTCCGCACGGGCATCGAAATCGCTTATGTGACCACAATTCGGAATCGGCACACCGAGACGGTCAACAAGGCGCTGGTTTCGCGGAATCCATTCCGGGGCAAAAATTCCCCCCCCGTCGCTTGTGTACTAGTACACCGATTGCCCTACCCTCCGGTCGGACGCGGATATTTATTCGCCCGGGGGTCGAACCGCCCGCGTGGCCCCAATTCAGAATCAGAACTTGATCCGGTCGGTAAATGGTCGCATTTGGAGATTTCCGGTTAGGGGCCCAAATTCCTCTCCGGGAGCGCGGTCGCAGCGGCCGATGCGATCGCATACAGACACCGCTTCGCTCAAACAGCATAACCTTTTCGCTCAGTTATCGGAATCGCTTATAAGACCCCAATTTGGAATTGGCACTCAGAGGCGCTCGACGCCCCCTTATTGCCTCAGGCCATAAGACGTCGTTTGGGTTCGAAAATCCTTCGTTTCACACTCCGAAATTGCGATTCTAGCCACGATCTCCCCTATTCCAAGGTTTATTGGCAGTAGCGACTCCCTCGATTACGCAAATCGTTGGCGGATCCCACACGCGGAGCCGCCCAGTCACAGCGATCGGAAGTCGTGTTCAACTCGACGCGAGATCTCCCCCTAGGTCGTGGATATGGGGGCCCCGAACATCGCCGATATAGTCACCCCCTCCGGTTTATTCTCCATCTTCAGCGAAAGAATTGGGCATAACTTTTCGCACGGGTATCGAATAGCTTATGTGACCACAATTCGGAATCGGCACTCCGAGACGGTCGACAAGATGCTGGTTTCGCGGAATTCCGTTCGGGGCCAAAATTCCCCCCGTCGCGTGTGTACTAGTACACCGATTGCCGTACCCTCCGGTCGGACGCGGATATTTATTCGCCCGGAGGTCGGAACCGCCCGCAGGCCCCAATTCAGAATCGGCACTTCGACCCGGTCGGTAAATGGTCGCATTCGGAGATTTCTGGCGTGGCGCCCAAATTCCTCTCCGGGAGCGCAGTCGCAGGCTGCCGATGCGATCGCATACGGACACCGCTTCGCTCAAATATGCATAAATTTAAATTTTCGCTCGGTTATCGTAATCGCTTATAAGACCCCAATTTGGAATCGGCACTCAGAGGCGCTCGACGCCCCCTTATTGCCTCAGGCCATAAAACGTCATTTTGGGTTCGAAAATCTTTCGTTTCACACTCCGAAATTGCGATTCTAGCCGACGATCTCCATATTCCTAGGTTTTTGGCAGTAGTGACCCTCGATTACGCGAATCGCTGGCGGAGCCCACACACGGAGCCGCCCAGTCACAGTGATCGGAAGTCGTGTACAACTCGACGCGAGATCTCCTCCCCTGGTCGTGGATATGGGTGCCCGAACATCGCAGATATAGTCATCCCCCCGTTTTTTCCCACCCCTTCAGCGAAAGAATTGGGCATAACTTTCCGCATGGGCATCGGAATCTCTTATGTGACCACAATTCGGAATCGGCACTCCGAGACGGTCGACAAGGCTGGTTTCGCGAAATTCTGTTCCGGGCCAAATTCCCTCCGTAGCGTGTGTACTAGTACCCGACTACCGTACCCTCCGTTCGAATGCGGATATTTATTCGCCCGTGGGTCGGAACCGCCCGCGCGGCCCCATTCAGAATCGGCACTTCGACCCGTCGGTAAATGGTCGCATTCGGAGATTTCCAGCCCGACTCCCAAATTCCTCTCCGGGAGCGCGGTCGCAGGCTGCCGATGCGATCGCACACGGACACTGCTTCGCTCAAACAGGCATAACTTTTCGCTCGATTATCGGAATCGCTTATAAGACCCCAATTGGAATCGGCACTCAGAGGCGCTCGATGCCCCCTTATTACCTCGTCCATAAGACGTCGTTTCGGGTTCGAAAATCCTTTGTTCCACTCTGAAATTGCTATTCTAGCTGATGATCTCCCCTATTCCAAGGTTTTTTGGCAGTAGCGACTCCCTCAATTACGCGAATCGCTGGCGGAGCCCACATGCGGAGCCGCCCAGTCACAGCGATCGGAAGTCGTGTTCAACTCGCGCGAGATCTCCTCCCCAGGTCATGGATATGGGTTCCCGGACATCGCCGATATAGTCACCCCCTCGGTTTATTCCCACCCCTTCAGCGAAAGAATTGGGCATAACTTTCCGCACGCGCATCGGAATCGCTTATGACCACAATTCGGAATCGCACTCCGAGACGGTCGACAAGGCGCTGGTTTCGGGAATTCCATTCTGGGCAAAAATCCCCCCGTAGCGTGTGTACTAGTACACCGACTGCCGTACCCTCCGGTCGGACGTGATATTTATTCGCCCGGGGGTCGAACCGCCCGCGAGGCCCCAATTCAGAATCGGACTTCGACCTGGTCAGTAAATGGTCGCATTCGGAGATTTCTGGCCGCGCCCAAATTCCTCTCCGGAGCGCGGTCGCAGGCTGCCGATGCGATCGCATACGGACACCGCTTCGCTCAAACAGGCATAACTTTTCGCTCGGTTATCGGAATCGCTTATAAGACCCCAATTTGGAATCGGCACTCAGAGGCGCTCGACGCCCCTTATTGCCTCAGGCCATAAGACGTCGTTTTGGGTTCGAAAATCCGTCGTTTCACACTCTGAAATTACGATTCTATCCAACGATCTCCCCTATTCCAAGGTTATTGGCAGTAGCGACTCCCTCGATTACGCAAATCGCTGGAGGAGCCCACACACGGAGCCACCCAGTCACAGCGATCGGAAGTCGTGTTCAACTCGACGCGAGATCTCCTCCCCAGATCGTGGATATGGGTGCCCGAACATCGCCGATATAGTCACCCCCTCCTGTTTATTCCAACCCCTTCAGTGAAAGAATTGGGCATAACTTTCCGCACGGGCATCGGAAGCGCTTATGTGACCACAATTCGGAATCGGCACTCCTAGACGGTCAACAGGCGCTGGTTTCGTAGAATTCCGTTTCAGGGCCAAATTCCCCCTGTAGCGTGTGTACTAGTACACCGACTGCAGTACCCTCCGGTCGGACACAGATATTTATTCGCCCGGAGGTCGGAACCGCCCGCGAGGCCCCAATTTAGAATCGGCACTTCGACCCGGTCGGTAAATGGTCGCATTCGGAGATTTTCGGCCTAGCGCCGAATTCCTCTCCGAGAGCGCGGTCGCAGGCTATCGATGCGATCGCATACGGACACCGCTTCGCTCAAACATGCATAACTTTTCGCTCGGTTATCGGAATCGCTTATAAGACCCCAATTTGGAATCGGCACTCAGAGGCGCTCGATGCCCCCTTATTGCCTCAGGCCATAAGACGTCATTTCGGGTTCGAACATCCTTCGTTTCACACTCTGAAATTGCGATTCTATCCAACGATGTCCCCTATTCCAAGGTTTTTTGGCAGTAGAGACTCCTCGAATACGCGAATCGCTGGCGGAGCCCACACGCGGCCCGCCCAGTCACAGCGATCGGAAGTCGTGTACAACTCGACGGAAGATCTCCTCCCCAGGTCATGGATATGGGTGCCCGAACATCGACGATATTGTCACCCCCTCCCGTTTATTCCCACCCTTCAGCGAAAGAATTGGGCATAACTTTCCCCACGGGCATCAGAATCGCTTATGTGACCACAATTCGGAATAGGCACTCCGAGACGGTCGACAAGGCGCTGGTTTCGCAGAATTTCGTTCTGGGGCCAAAATCCCCCCAGTAGCGTGTACTAGTACACCGACTGCTGTACCCTCCGTCGGACGCGGATATTTATTCGCCTGGGGGTCGGAACCGCCCGCGAGGCCCCAATTCAGAATCGGCACTTTGACCCGGTCGGTAAATGGTCACATTCAGAGATTTCTGGCCCGGCGCCCAAATTCCTCTCTCGGAGCGCGGTCGCAGGCTGCCGATGCGATCGCATACGGACACCGCTTCGCTCAAACAGGCATAACTTTTCGCTCGGTTATCGGAATCGCTTATAAGAGCCCAATTTGGAATCGCACTCAGAGGCGCTCGACGCCCCTTATTGCCTCAGGCCATAAGACGTCGTTTTGTGTTCGAAAATCCGTCGTTTCACACTCTGAAATTGCGATTCTATCCAACGATCTCCCCTATTCCAAGGTTATTGGCAGTAGCGACTCCCTCGATTACGCAAATCGCTGGAGGAGCCCACACACGGAGCCACCCAGTCACAGCGATCGGAAGTCGTGTTCAACTCGACGCGAGATCTCCTCCCCAGATCGTGGATATGGGTGCCCGAACATCGCCGATATAGTCACCCCCTCCTGTTTATTCCCACCCCTTCAGCGAAAGAATTGGGCATAACTTTCCGCACGGGCATCGGAAGCGCTTATGTGACCACAATTCGGAATCGGCACTCCTAGACGGTCAACAAGGCGCTGGTTTCGTAGAATTCCGTTCCGGGGCCAAAATTCCCCCTGTAGCGTGTGTACTAGTACACCGACTGCTGTACCCTCCGGTCGGACACAAATATTTATTCGCCCGGGGGTCGGAACCGCCGCGAGGCCCCATTCAGATCGGCACTTCGACCGGTCGGTAAATGGTCGCATTCGGAGATTTTCGGCCTAGCGCCAAAATCCTCTCCGAGAGCGCGGTCGCAGGCTATCGATGCGATCGCATACAGACACCGCTTCGCTCAAACAGGCATAACTTTTCGCTCGGTTATCGGAATCGCTTATAAGACCCCAATTTGGAATCGGCACTCAGAGGCGCTCGACGCCCCTTATTGCCTCAGGCCATAAGACGTCATTCGGGTTCGAACATCCTTCGTTTCACACTCTGAAATTGCGATTCTATCCACGATGTCCCCTATTCCAAGGTTTTGTGGCAGTAGCGACTCCCTCGATTACGCGAATCGCTGGCGGAGCCCACACGCGGAGCCGCCCAGTCACAGCGATCGGAAGTTGTGTACAACTCGACGGAGATCTCCTCCCAGGTCGTGGATATGGGTGCCGAACATCGACGATATTTCACCCCCTCCCGTTTATTCCCACCCCTTCAGCGAAAGAATTGGGCATAACTTTCCCCACGGGCATCGGAATCGCTTATGTGACCACAATTCGGAATAGGCACTCCGAGACGGTCGACAAGGCGCTGGTTTCGCAGAATTTCGTTCCGGGGTCAAAATCCCCCCAGTAGCGTGTGTACTAGTACACCGACTGCTGTACCCTCCGGTCGGACGGATATTTATTCGCCTGGGGGTCGGAACCACCCCCGCGAGGCCCCAATTAAGAATCGCACTTTGACCCGGTCGGTAAATGGTCACATTCAGAGATTTCCAGCCTAGCGCCAAATTCTCCGGGGAGCGCGGTCGCAGGCTGCCGATGCGATCGTATACGGACACCGCTTCGCTCAAACAGGCATAACTTTTCGCTCGGTTATCGGAATCGCTTATAAGACCCCAATTTGGAATCGGCACTCAGAGGCGCTCGACGCCCCCTTAATGCCTCAGGCCATAAGACGTCATTTGGGTTCGAAAATCCTTCATTTCACACTCCGAAATTGCGATTCTAGCCGACGATCTCCCCTATTCCAAGGTTTTTTGGCAGTAGCGACTCCCTCGATTACGTGAATCGCTGGCGGAGCCCACATGCGGAGCCGCCCAGTCACAGCGATCGGAAGTCGTGTACAATTCGACGCGAGATCTCCTCCCCTGGTCGTGGATATGGGTGCCCGAACATCGCTGATATAGTCACCCCCTCCGGTTTATTCCACCCCTTCAGCAAAAGAATTAGGCATAACTTTCCGCACGGGCATCGAAATCGCTTATGTGACCGCAATTCGGAATCAGCACTCCGAGACGGTCGACAAGGCGCTGGTTTCGCGGAATTTCGCTCCGGGGCCAAAATCCCCCCCGGAGCGTGTGGAAAATTATGCCGTACACCGAATGCCATACCCTCCGGTCGGACGCGAATATTTATTTACCCGCGGGTCAGAACCGCCCACGAGGCCCAAATTCAGAATCGGCACTTCGACCCGGTCGGTAAATGGTCGCATTCGGAGATTTCCGACCCGGCGTCCAAATTCCTCTTCGGGAGCGCGGTCGCAGGCTGCCGATACGATCGCATACGGACACCGCTTCGCTCAAACAAGCATAACTTTTCGCTCGGTTATCGGAATCGCTTATAAGACCCCAATTTGGAATTGGCACTCAGAGGCGCTCGACGCCCCCTTATTGCCTCAGGCCATAAGAAGTCGTTTTAGGGTCAAAAAGCCTTCGTTCGCACTCTAAAATTGCGATTCTAGCCGAAGATCTCCCCTATTCCAAGAATTTTTGGCAGTAGCGACTCTCTCGATTACGCGAATCGCTGGCGGAGCCCACACGTGGAGCCGCCCAGTCACAGCGATCGGAAGTCGTGTTCAACTCGACGTGAGATCTCCTCCCCTGGTCGTGGATATGGGTGCCCGAACATCGCCTTTATAGTCACCCCCTCCCGTTTATTCCCACCCCTTCAGCGAAAGAATTGGGCATAACTTTCCGCACGGGCATCGGAATCACTTATGTGACCACAATTCGGAATCGGCACTCTGAGCGGTCAACAAGGCGCTGGTTTCGCGGAATTCCGTTCCGGGGCCAAAATTCCCCCCGTAGCGTGTGTACTAGTACACCGACTGCCGTACCCTCGGTCGGACGCGGATATTTATTCGCCGGGGGTTGGAACCGCCCGCGAGGCCCCAATTCAGAATCGGCACTTCGACCCGGTCGGTAAATGGTCACATTCGAAGATTTCCGGCCCGGCGCCCAAATTCCTCTCCGGGAGCGCGGTCGCAGGCTGCCGATGCGATCGCATACGGACACCGCTTCGCTCAAACAGGCATAACTTTTCGCTCGGTTATCGGAATCGCTTATAAGACCCCAATTTGGAATCGGCACTCAGAGGCGCTCGACGTCTCCTTATTGCCTTAGGCCATAAGATGTCGTTTCGGGGTCAAAAATCCTTCGTTTCGCACTCCAAAATTGCGATTCTAGCCGACGATCTCCCATATTCCAAGGTTTTTTTAGCTGTAGCGACTCCCTCGATTACGCGAATCACTGGCGGAGCCCACACGCGGAGCAGCCCAGTCAAAGCGATCGGAAGTCGTGTTCAACTCGACGCGAGATCTCCTCCCCAGGTTGTGGATATGGGTGCCCGAACATCGCCGATATAGTCACCCCCTCCGGTTTATTCCCACCAGTTCAGCGAAAGAATTGGGCATAACTTTCCGCACGGGCATCGGAATCGCTAATGTGACCACAATTCGAAATCGACACTCCGAGACGGTCGATAAGGCGTTGGTTTCGCGGAATTTCGTTATGGGGCCAAAATTCCCCCTGTAGTATGTGTACTAGTACACCGACTGCCGTACCCTCCGGTCGGACGTGAATATTATTCGCCGGAGGTCGGAACCGCCCGCGAGGCCCCAATTCAGAATCGGCATTTCGACCGGGTCGGTAAATGGTCGCATTCGGAGATTTCCGGTGCGGCGCCCAAATTCCTCTCCGGGAGCGCGGTCGCAGGCTGCCGATGCAATCGCATACAGACACCGCTTCGCTCAAACAGGCATAACTTTTCGCTCGGTTATCGGAATCGCTTATAAGACCCCAATTTGGAATCGGCACTCAGAGGCGCTCGACGCCCCCTTATTGCTTAGGCCATAAGACGTCGTTTCGGGGTCGAAAATCTTTCGTTTCGGACTCTGAAATTGTGATTCTAGCCGACGATCTCCCCTATTCCAAGGTTTTTTTGTCAGTAGCGACTCCCTCGATTATGCGAATCGCTGGCGGAGCCCACACGCGGAGCCGCCCAGTCACAGCGATCGGAAGTCGTGTTCAACTCGACGCGAGATCTCCTCCCCTGGTCATGGATATGGGTGTCCGAACATCATCGATATAGTCACCCCCTCCGGTTTATTCCCACCCCTTCAGCGAAAAAATTGGGCATAACTTTCCGCACGGGCATCGGAATCGCTTATGTGACCACAATTCGGAATCGGCACACTGAGACGGTCGACAAGGCGCTGGTTTTGCGGAATTCCGTTTCAGGGTCAAAATCCCCCCCGTAGCGTGTGTACTAGTACACCGACTGCCGTACCCTCCGGTCGGACATGGATATTTATTCGCCCGGGGGTCGGAACTGCCCGCGAGGCCCGAATTCAGAATCGGCACTTCGACCCGGTCGGTAAATGGTCGCATTCGGAGATTTCCGGCCCGGCGCCCAAATTCCTCTCCGGGAGTGCGGTCTATTTGAGATTAGTTTCACGAGATTCTGTTTCAAGATCTAAATTCCTCAACGAAGCGTGAATAATAAGTATACGATTCAATCAAATATCATACCCTTTCGGTAAAAACGTGAATATTTCTTCACCTGACGATCAAACCACTTGCGAGACCCTAATTTGAAATTGACACTTTGATCGGTCGTCACTAGATCAAATTCAGAGATTTTTACTTCTTTGCCCAAATTCTTCTTCGGAAGAGAGATTATAGACACACGATCTGGTTGAGTATGACAACACTTCGAGCAAACGGTCATTCACTCGGTTATAAGAATTGCTCATAAGACCACGATTTAGAATCGACACTCTTAGGTGCTCGACACCCCTTACTGTCTCTAATAGTAAAACATCATTTTTTATTCAAAAATATTTTATTTCTCTATATGAAATTATAATTCTAGTAACTGTTCTCCATGTTTAGAAAGTTTTTAGCAAAAAAACGTGCGTAACATTTTTTTTCGATTATACGAATTATTTATGAAATCACAATTCAAAGTCGATCTATCACAAGGGTCGAAAATTGTGGTCATGTCGACACAAGAATTTCTCTTAAGATCATAAATATAAATACACGACCATCGATGGTATATTCATCCCTTCTGACTTATTATCATCCCTTTAGTAAAAATGGTCAAAATTTTTCACTCGATTATCGAAATCATTTATAAGACCACAATTCGGAATCAACACTCTGAGACTATCAACGTGAGACTAGTTTTACAAGATCTATTCTAAAATCCAAATTTATCCCCGGTGCATAAATATAATACACGATTCGATCGATTATCACACATATTCAATAAAACTTGAATATTTCTTCGCCTGACGATCTAGACTACTTGCGAGATCCCAATTCAAAATTGACACTTTGAGTCAATTAGAACTAAGTCATATTTAAATATTTTGTTCGATTATCGAAATCATTTATAAGATTATAGTTCGAAATCAACGCTCCAAAATAGATCGACAAACTCTGACTCATTTTGCTCTAAAAAAATTGAACTTTTAAGCCACTTTTCCTGAGCTCTTTTGTGAATTTGCTCAACCCTCCTCCCAGTAGCAGCAAGAAAATGAAAGCAAGCACAAAGTTTGGTGAACTATCAGAGGAAAAGGGCATTCCTTTGTTTCAACCTCTTTCATGAGTGCTGGGAAAGAGAAATGCTAGCTGCACTATCTGTGCGGACCTCAGCCAACAAAAGCATTTAAAACTCTTAAATACTCTTACATTATTCTCCATAAAATTACATGTCATCTTAAGAGTGACAAAAAATAAGTTAAGAGTGACAAATAATCAACTAATAGACACAACTAGCTATACATCTTAAATGCTCTCACATATTTCCCATAAAGTTATTAGTCATCTTATCTCACTACAAGTGGCCAAAAATAAATTAATAGTGACAAATAACTAATTAAGGAGATAAATAACTATACATCTCAAACAACAAGAGAAATGGCTATGCATCTCAAACAGAAATATTAAATACTTTTACATTATTCTTCATAAAGTTATGGGCAAATTAATTAGGAGTCTCTGACAGTAATTGAGAGGTCCTTGCTGTAACATAATTTAACATATGTTGTAACAAAAGATAACACTTACTGTAATAAATTACAGTTCTGTCAAGGACTAGAAAATAAATCAAACATTTGACAGGGACTCCTAATTAATTTGTCCTAAAGTTATTTGTAACTCAGCTTATTAAATATGACAAATACCAAGTTAAGAGTAACAAATGACTAACTAAATGAGACAAATATTTGACTGAGGAGGGCAAATAGCTTTTTATATTGAGAACGTAGATCTACATATTAAAAAAAAAAGAGGAGAAAAAGATAGTGGGATCCACGCACTGAACACGTTTTTACCCAGCTACCCAACTAATAAGCATTTTTTGTTGGGAAAACAATAAAATCAATATTGCAAATTGCAACGGCAGAAAGATCATAACTTGCACTGAATAAGAAGGTGGTATTTATGAATACAATCATCCAAACTACAAAATTTGTGTAAGATTAGAGGAAAATCAAAATGCAGAGCCTCCACCTTTAGTCTTTCCAAGCAACACATCTTTTGCCTCGTTAATCTTGGAGGCAAGATAGTGGCTTCCCCCTGCATCTGGATGGTTGGCCACCATTACTCTCCTATGTGCTTCTTTGATCTTTTCTTCGGTGACATTTTCCCTGATAAAGATAAACAGTTGAGACTTGAGGAGATGAAGAGAGTGTAGCTTTAAAATCAGAGGAAGTTTCATCATACGTTTGGATTATCGCAGCAGCAAAAAAGGAAAACAAAACAAAACACTTTTCCTTCGAGGTCCCTGCTGCAAAGTCGCAGGCACTGTTCATAAGAATTGAAAACCCCAATCCTCATGTTTGATCCAGGACATCCCCACCGTAGCACCATCCCTCCCATCCACCCAGTTACCAACTGAATTATACTCAGTTGGTAAGAAAACCCAGTGGCAGATGATTAATGACAGATCCATTCATCTGAGTTAACAAGACTCTTAGATTGGAGGGGCGAAATAAACTTAACCTTCATCAGTTTATGATCTTTACCAATACCAGTTAAAATGGACATGCAGATATTTGCTGCAGTATATCGTTGCATATCTTATAATCTCAATAGCTGAAAACAAAATGATTGAATATTGCATCAAAAGCATGCTGGTATCATTATCATTATGTCATAAACACCCGATGGTATTCAATGCCCAGGATGTCTATTACAAAGAACAACATCACCAGGTGCTGAAAGGGGGAAATTTTGAAAGGCGAGTTTAAGAGCTTATGTTCCATTTCTCATATCCGTAAGGAGCACAACAGGAAGTGGGTGGCGCTGATATCAAAGTCATAATTGAAGACATTTGACACAAACAGAACAAAAATGCCTCAGATAGAACCTTTTTGTCAATCAAACTTTTAATTTAAGGACCTTTAGGAAACATGACAACGAGGCCAAGAAAACAGAAGACGGATGCCAACACTGCATGTACCTCAAAATGTGGAAGCCTGGAAGGTGAGAAGTGAGTAAATCAGACAAAGAATAAAAGCCACAGATAAGTATTGTAATGCTGCTGCTTATTTTCTATGGTTGTCCTCGCTTTCTATTACTTAGGATTGTAAGAGACACTTTCCTCTTACAGAGGACCAACAATATATTTACAGTTTAAAATTCTACGGCAATTTTTTCAGATATAATTTGCAGGCACAAGGTTGCAGTTTCTATAAGTATGGAACAGCTACGCAGTGCCTATATGTAAATTATGCCTACCTGACGCCAAGAATAAGAGCAGCCTCCCTTCTGGTCATTGTAGGTTGGAAGCCACCGTCATAGAACTTGCGCATTCGTTGGACAGCCGGGCGAGCCTTGTATGCATTCCAAGCTTGTATCCCATATCTGCTCGCAAGGGCAGCAGCAGCTACTGCGATACCTGCTAAAAGTGGTGTAGCCTGCATGCATTTGGAGTACTAAGAGCTGAGACAAATACGAAGTTTGACGATGATACGCAGAACAACCCATAAACACTGCACGACGTGCACATGAATGTAGGGAATTGCATCATCCCTTTCCCAGTCAAGAGTTCCAAGTTCGAAGGTCAAGGAACTGGACATT
>JACBKR010003015.1:0-31384 GCA_014218235.1 Colocasia esculenta | reverse complement strand
TCTTGCTGGCTTCACCATGGATTCCCATCGGTGGCTGTACGATCGGGTCCTCTTAGTCCACCTCTTCCAACAATCGTTAGAAGGGGAGGCTTTGAGGTGGTTTACCTCTTTGCCCGCATCAGATCTTGTTAACTTTGACATAGTCTCCGAACGCTTCATCTCCCATTTCTCCTACATGGCCACTCAAGTCCCTACACTTCCCGACTTGGTGGTAGAAAAGATGAAGATGGACGAAGACTTTGTCACTTTTGCCAACCGATGGAGATCTATGGCGTCAAGGGCCGACATACCCATCCCGGAGTCCCAAGCCATAACCATGCTAGTCACCAACACCACCCCATTGCTCCGATCTATCCTGATGCTTAGTGAATTCCCCTCCTTCACGCATCTTTACAACCGAGCAAGGGTGGTCCAAAATCAAATCAAGGACTCCTCTCTACCCACTTTTCGAAGGGAAGCCCAAGGGACGTAAGGCTCCCGCGCACCTACCACTGAGGGGTGACCGTCAATGAGTCCATCAACGCTTGCAGTCAGCCGTTGAGGCCTCCGAACAAACCCTCCAATCCTCCATCCCTTCTTCCAACCCTCACCAATTCCCATCGCACCCTCTAAGCCCTACTCTGTCGTTCCTCCTCCTGCTGGCCACACCCGACCTGGCCCCAAAAGGTGGCACTACCCTCCTCTTCCTGAGACCCTCGAGGACGTGTTCTTCGCCCTCATGTCCTGCGATGCGATTCAACTCCCCCCACAAAGGGAGAATATCAATCCGAGGGTTGACACCTCCAAGTATTGCCCATACCATAGGGCCCATGGTCACTTCATCAACAATGCTTTACCTTTCGTGACTGGGTCTATGATATGAATGACCAAGGTAGAATCAACTGGGATGACGTCAAGGTGGCCATAGCCAAGTCTAGGTACACCAAAAAGACCTTGGCATTTTCAGTACCCTCTCCCAATCACCAAACCAACAACCCTCCTCATCCCGAGCCCAAGAGAATGTGCATACCATGATACACCTAGGGCCCCGGGTTGTGAGGAGAGAGCACAGTGGGGGTAGAAGGTTTCGAAGAATGGTACCCTGTCCCTGCTGAGTCTCAGGAGCCTTCTATCTCGGTAGATGCCATCCTTGAAGAGAGACCTTTAGTGATCATCCATCCTCCCCAAGATGCTCACCCCATTATCCTCACTTCCCCAACCAATGAGTCATCCTCCAGACCTCTCCAGCTCATCCGCCCTCAGTCTCAGGAGGCTGTACATGTCACCTCCAACCGGATCATTCCTCCGCCTGCGCGGCCATCCCAAGATGAGGAGGATAATGGGCCTCCACCTCCGCTGGCACCGAATATGATATTCTCCACACTTTGGATAAGACGCCTGCGAGGGTGTCTATTTTAGATTGATTCGCGGTCGCCATCACATCAATCCATCTCCTCCAGTTCCTCCAGAAGATCATGGTTAATGATGATCTCCCTCCTAGTGGGGTCAATGCGCCATTCTCTCCCCCCCACCCAAGGACCCTCCATTTCCTTCTCGGACAAGGATCTTGCCGCCCCCGAGTGTCGTTCGCTTCCTCTTTGTCTCACCATCAACCTCAATGGGGTTTCGGTGGACTCCACTCTCATCGATACCGGGGCATCCATTAATGTCTGTCTGATGAAGACCCTTAAGCAGTTGGGTTTGGGGGAAGAGAATCTGGAGAAAAGCTGCTCCACCATCGCCGCCTACGACAACTCCAAAAGGGTTGCCAAAGGCAAAATTGCTCTTAAGTTAGGAATCAGACCTGTCACATGTCCACCGAGTTCCTAGTCCTTGATGTTGACCCGGCCTACAAGGCCATCCTAGGTCGTCCCTGGCTAGAACAACTTTAGGGGTCCCTTCCACCGCCCACCAGTGCTTCAAATTTCCGTTTAATGGGCGGGTGATCAAGATTAAGAGCATTCCCATTTTGGAGACCCTCAATGCGGTTACCACGGAGCAGATGCCGCACCTGTTCATTCGGATAAGGGGAAGAAGCCAGTCATGTCTCTTTTTGACTTCCCCACACCCTGTGAGCTCGGCCAATCTCCCAAGCCTACTGTGGAACCCCATGTCCCATGTCCTCCGGAAAGGGTTGGGAAGTAATGGCTAATATCGGCTATGTTCATGGCCGCGGGCTAGGCACAGATGAAAAAAGAAGAGACCAGAGCGTCCAGGCTATTAGGAGGTTGTTACCCAAGGCCGGTCTAGGTTTCCGCCTAGACCCTGTCCATCCAAACCCCTTCATACCGTATCAACCTCTTACCTGGACTTTAAAGGGGCATTTTGTCCAGGGGCCAACCCAGTTGGGGACCAGGGAGCCCATGATTGAAGAAATACCTTGCTCTGAGAGTGAGAAAGATAAGAAGAGGAAGAGGATGCCCAAATAGAGGACATTTCTGACGATTTTGGCCTCCTCTCCCTCTTTGGCTCTGATCTCCCTTCTCCCCCATCTTCACCACCATCATCTCCATCTCCCTCCACTGCTGTGTGCCCGCCACACAATTCATTCCTCCATCCACCTCTAATCCCCTTCTTTCTCCTCCTGTTCTTCACCATCCCTCATCCCCCAGTCGAGGCTGCCTTGAGTCAGCAACTCATGGTTCTTGGCCTTGACTCCCAAAAAAAAAACGCCAATTTTGAAAATTGGAAATCCGAGGTCTCCATTGAGCACCCCTCCTCTCTGGAACCTCTTCCGCTCGGCCAGGGGCCGACGCTTTCAGCTTAAGTTCCTCCTCCTCTTGCTCCTCTAGGAGCATTCCCCTGTACATAGTTTTGTACATGGCAGTCCTGTAAATAGTGGTCTAGATTCTAGTTTAGAGTCAGGTCTAGAGCTAGTCTAGGGTCTGGTCTAAGTTTAGAAGAGTCTAGTTCCTCTCAGCCATACGTGCGCAAGGAGAAGGGTAGGCAAGTTCCTGCCCTTTTTGTCAAGGCCTTGGCTGAGAGATGTGCTAAGTTAAGTCAAGTGCCAGAGTTTCTTGAGGATCCTGCTCTCGTCGAGTCTGTTTTTGAGAAGGTGACTCCGTAGATGACGGTTTAGAGTCTATCTGCTAGATTTCGATGAGAGGGTGAGTTAGGAGATCCTGGTCGGGAGAAGAGGACCCATTGAGCTCCTATGTGGATGGCACAAAGAGGTTCGACGAGCCAACCATGGCTGCAGACGAGCCCACTAAAGAAGTCAAGCTTGGCACTGAAGAATCCCCGAAGATAGTTTTGATTAGTGCCAACTTGAGTGTTGAAGAAGAAGAAGCCTTGGTAGCCATTCTTAAAGAATTCTCCGACGGATTTGCTTGGTCTTATGAGGACATGCCGGGACTCGATACCTCTTTGGTCGAGCATCGTTTGGTCCTAAAAACCGACGCAAAGGCCGTCAAACAAAAGTTAAGAAGGCTACATCCTAAGCTGGCACTCAAGATCAAAGAGGAGGTTGACAAGTTGCACAAAGCCAAATTTATTAGGGTTGTGCTATATCCACAGTGGGTAGCTAATATCGTCCCTGTAATGAAGAAGGACGGTAGGGTTAGGATCTGTATAGATTTCGGTGACCTTAATCGTGCTTGCCCAAAGGACGATTTCCCTCTCCCACCCATAGATGTCCTAGTGGACAATACTGTCGGCTTCGAAATGTCGTTCATTTATGGATGGTTTCTCTGGGTACAACCAGATTCGCTTGGCCAAGGAAGACCAGGAGAAAACTTCATTTACAACGCCCTGGGGGACTTATTGTTACGTCGTCATGCCCTTCGGATTGAAGAATGCGGGGGCAACTTCAAAGGGCCATGATGGCAATTTCCATGACATGATGCATGTGCACATGAGGGTCTATGTGGATGATGTCTTGGTAAAATCAAAGACTCGACATGGCCATGCTGAGGTCCTCCGGGCAGTTCTCCAAAGGTCTAGAGAGCACAATCTTAAGATGAACCCCAAGAAGTGCGTTTTTGGTGTCTCTTCGGGGAAATTGCTTGGGTTCATCGTTAGCAAGCGGGGAATTGAAATTGATCCTAACAAGGCCAAAGCAATAATTGACATGCCTCCTCCTAAGAATATCAGAGAAGTTAGAGGGCTAATTGGAGACTCCAGTTCATTCGGAGATTTATCTCCCAGCATTCAATCCGTTGTAAGCCCTTCTACGAGATGCTTAGAGGAGAGGTGAAGTTTAATTGGGACGATAAATGTCAAAGGCCTTTGACGAATTGAAGAGCTATCTTTTTATCCCCTGTTCTCGCGCTCCTCCGGTCCCGGGTCGGCCTTTACTGCTCTATGTGTCAACCACTGAGGATTCAACTGGAGCGGTTTTGGACCAATACGACACGAGAAGAAGGAGAGAGCGTGTACTATTTATCCAAGTTATTCAATGAGGCTGAAAAGAAGTACACCGCCATGGAAAAAACGTGCGCCCGTCGTCTGGGTTGCCCAGAAGTTGAAGCACTATTTCTTGGCTCATGAAGTGAAACTTCTGGCGCGTATGGACCCTATTCGGTACTACTTGAGAAGCCTGTCCTGACTGACCGGTTAATGAGGTGGCAAAGTTTTTCTCAATCAACTTGATATCACCTACATTACCAAAGTCAATCAAGGGGCACGCTATTGCCGAGCATTTGGCCCACCCCCCTTACCTTTATCTCTCCCGTTGATGAAAGCTTTCCCGATGAAGAGTTAGGAGCCATTGTCGATGGTGAACCTTCGTGGGTGCTTTACTTCGACGGGGCGCTCAATTCTAAAGGGTGTGGGATAGGGGCAGTCCTCCTCTCTCCGGAAGGGATAGTCATTCCGCACGCCTATCAGTTAACCTTCCGAGCCACGAACAATGTGGCTGAGTACGAGGCTCTCTTAGTTGGTTGAAAATGGCATTATTGCTCGGATCAAGGAGTTAAGGATTATTGGAGATTCACAGTTAATACTCCGGCAATCTCTTAGTAAGTACTAGACCCGGGACCCCAAGCTGAAGCCATACCAAGAGTTGGTAGGGAAAGTAGTCCGGCAGTTTAGGAAGCTCATTTTAGTTCACACTCCTAGGGCCCAAAATATCCTAGAGGATTCTCTCGCCTCCCTCGCCTCTTCCATTCCCATTCCCTTGGGAAAGTCGTCTGAAGCCATCTCTGTTCAGAGGTTAAGAGTCCCTTCCCATGTCGATCCTTGGTTCTCTCAGCTCGTGTGTCCGTCTCCGTCCCTTCGGGTCCATGCGCTTTCCAAAGAGCCAGAAATTCACCTTGAAGATGGCCATCCCTGGTATTTTGACATCGAAACTTTCTCAAAGATGGATCCTTCCCTGATTATGCCACCTCTGTCGATAGACGGGCATTCGTCGCGTCTTGGAGCGTTTCAAGATCATAGGTGGCATTCTGTACAAAAAGTCTCTCAGCGGGGTCTATCTCCGTTGCCTTGATGAATTCGAATCTCAAGATGTTGTTGAAGCCGCTCACTCTAGTGAATGTGTGGCCATGTTAATGGTAGAGCAATTGCCCAAAAATTGCTAAGACACTATTATTAGCCCACCATGGAAGAGGACTGTCGCCATTTTGTCCGTCATTGTGCTAAATGCCAATTGCACGGTGACAAAATTCATGCTCCTTCCTCTTCTCTTCACCCTCTCATCGCACCATGGCCTTTCGCCATGTGGGCATTTGATGTGGTCGGTCCTCTTGCGGATAAACCGGAGAAATCCGTAAGAAGTCTTTCATTCTGACCGCCACGGAGTACTTCAAGAAGTGGGCTGAAGCAGAAGCATTCATAGAAGTCAAAGCTTCAACAGTCGTCAAGTTCATCAAGCGCAACATCCTTGGAAGATTTGGCGTGCCTCGGGACATCATCACCGACAACGGACCACAATTCACTTCACAGGAGCTTCGCGACATGTGTGGTAAATATGGCATTAACTTGCATCATTCATCACCATATTATCCACAAGGTAATGGACAAGACGAAGCTACTAACAAAACTCTCTCATTAAAATCATAAAAGAAACATGCAAATCTCACAACAATGTTGACTGGCCAGATCGCTTGGTTGAAGCTCTTTGGGCTTATCGCACCTCCGTCTGCACTCCTACGGGGCAAACCCCTACGCCTTGACATACGGATCGGATGTGATACTCCCATATGAGATTTTCGTCCCTTCGCTTAGAGTTCAATTGGATTCCGAACTTGATCCTGATCAACGTCGGGAAGCCTTGTTGGCACAACTTGAACTCTTAGATGAAAGGCGAATGATAGCGCTGACCATGCACAAGTCTATCGTCAGAGAATTGCACATTTTTATGCCAAAAGAGTTCTTGAGAGAAAATTCAAAGTAGGTGAATTGGT
Organism: Colocasia esculenta; assembly: GCA_014218235.1. Lineage (NCBI taxonomy): Eukaryota > Viridiplantae > Streptophyta > Magnoliopsida > Alismatales > Araceae > Colocasia > Colocasia esculenta. The sequence goes on along the minus strand of JACBKR010003015.1, from coordinate 25,061 downwards.
CCTAAAACGCAAAATCATAAAGGCACCAGGTCCCAGGAGCAAATTGCAAGAAAATTGGGAGGGTCCATTCGTTGTCAAAGAGGTCTATTCAGGAAACGCTTATAGATTGGTGGACGCCGAGGGAGCTGAGCTAACGCACCCTTGGAATGCAGTCTACCTCAAGAAATTCTACCCTTAGTCAGTCAGTTAGTCCGTCAAGTCGGTCATTCATCACTTGTTAAGGTGTGGGTCTACCTTTTCCTACTTTTTCCAATTGGTCATTAGTAAGAAGGTTTATTCACACACCACACGATGTTGGAGTACTACCCCTAACTGGAAAATCACAAGTACACTCGGGTGGTCTCATCTAGTCAATGTGTTTCCCCTATTCTTTTCCCACTCGGTCGTGCCTGGAAGCGGAACAAACTACGAGTAGGGGACCACCCACTCTCATTTAAAAGGACAAGGTCACCTTAAAACAGGGGCAACTAATAAAAAGCAAGGGGCAAAATGTCAAATCAAGCCTCAAAAGGGGGAAAGGAAAAGCCAAAAGGTCAAAAAGGGTAGCAAAAAGTACGTACCTGGAAAAAGGCTGACCAAATCAAGGAGGTAGCAAAAAGTACGTGCTCCACCCCAGAAAGAAATCAGAAATAAAAAAAAAAAATCCCCTGAGAACAATGGTTGACCAAGTCTGTTTAATATGAGACGTCGGTTTGGAAACAAAAAGTAGTTTGAACCAAAGTCCTACATGATTTTCTATACTTTTCTTCCCATTTCCCCCTCTAGGGGCAATTTGATTGTATAAGACCTCCCGTAGTGAAAAATATCAAGAAGGCTAGGGGCAATTTCTAACATCATAAATTTCATGCACGTCTCTCCTTACTCTTGGCCTCTGTGGTTAAGTAGGTCGTGTAAACCCTATACACAACATGTGATGAATATGTGTCTTAGAGTCCAAAAAAATCCAAAAAAAAGAGAGTCTTTTGATGTATATATTTCACGTTGTACATATTTTCTCCTATATTTTCTCCTTATTTTCAAAAAGCCAAAAAAAATTAGAAAAATCAAAAATCCAAAATAATTAGTGGTACTATGTATATACACTAACATTTTGCTTATTCGCTTATTTACTTATTTTCGAAATCAAAAACAACAAAAAATCCAGAACACCCCAAAAACTACAAAAAAAATGTATGTGCATATTTCCCTTCGGTTATTTATTTCATTCCTATCTTTGATTAGAAATTAGCCCCTTGACCAGATCTCAAGAAAGGTACATCATTTAGGCAAGGGGCTAAAGCAGATCTACATTAACGTTTTTTCCTTTTTAGTGTTGTGAACTCAGGAACCGGGACACAAAGAAAAGGACAAGCAAGCACAAAGTGGCAAAAATCTGCGAATTTCACTATAATGATCAAGTCAATGTACATATCATGACAGGGGCATACCCCTGGAAGTACAACCGGAGCACCGCTCCTCACTCCTCTCTCTGCTCCCCCTCCGTAGGCCTCTGTCTACAGGAGCTGCTCACCTCCTCCTCCCCCTCTCTCGACGTCGGTCGGGGATGATGACCAAACTTTCCCCATATAAATTAATTCATTTATTTTATATTAATTTTGATGATCAACAAAACAATACTAATAAATTACTGGAGTTTGAGGACAGGAAAAAAAAGAAGAAAGGAAGTTCAAAATATTCAGGTAAAACTTTCACTTCATATTTCTCTAAGTCATCACATCATTTCTTCATACTCATAACAATTTGCTAAGAGCTCGTAACGATTTGCTTGTCGCAACGATTTCTAAGTTGTCATAACAATTTCTTAAGAGCTCGTAACGATTTGCTTGTCGCAACGATTTAAGTTGTCATAACAATTTCTTAAGAGCTCGTAACGATTTGCTTGTCGCAACGATTTCTATGTTGTCATAACGATTTGCTAAGAGCTCGTAACGATTTGCTTGTCGCAACGATTTCTAAGTTGTCATAACGATTTGCTAAGAGCTCGTAACGATTTGCTTGTCGCAACGATTTCTAAGTTGTCATAACGATTTCTTTAAAACTCGCAACGACTTGCTAGCCGTAACGATTTCTTTAGTTCTCGTAACGATTCTTTGAAACTCGTAACGACTTGCTAGCCGTAACGATTTCTTGTAATGATTTCTTTGAAACTCGTAACGACTTGCTAGCCGTAACGATTTCTTTAGTTCTCGTAACGATTTCTTTGAAACTCGTAACGACTTGCTAGCCGTAACTATTTCTTAGTTCTCGTAACGATTTCTTTGGAACTCGTAACGACTTGCTAGCCGTAACGATTTCTTTAGTTCTCGTAACGATTCTTTGAAACTCGTAATGACTTGCTAGCCGTAACGATTTCTTTAGTTTTCACAACGATTTCTTTAGAAATACAACGACTTTATATCAACGATTTGTTAAGGGTTTCACATCATACTCTTCTGTCTCAGAACGATTTTTTATGACTTATAACGATTTCATAAGTCATTGAGCCATCGACTTGTATATCTCTCATCGACTTGATTCTATCTGTGTTGACTAGTCAAAGTCCACGTATGCATCTCTCTGACGCACCTGCATTTAATGTGACCTGTACGTATCTCTGCATGCATGCAGAAGATATCGTCCATTATCGTGCCTATTCTGTAAACGTCTTTTAGATTCAGCCATTTGGTCTTACTATTTCCATGCTATTCTTTCTAACGTTGACTGACATCAGAGACAGCTTAGTTGTTTGCTATCTGAGTTGATAAGCGTGCAGATAACAGATCCAGCTTTACTTTGCAACGTTAATTCAAATAGAAGACAAAAGATATCTAAAAGATCTCTTCTCTTTGCGTGTTCAAAGTGTTCAAAGACTGTTGACTGGAAGCTTCCAAGATTCCAGACCTCTTTCAGTCTAACGACTACTTCAAGAGAGAGACAACGGATCCTTCAACGTTCAAATTTCAATCTGAAGATATATATACAAGTCTGAAGCTAAGAAGACGCCATGTGAATTAATTCAAGAAAACGAACTCAGAGCTTTTCATAGAACAACCTTCTTGAGAAGAAAGTTCGTAGCAATACTCCTGAGAGACCAACACTCATCTTGTTCAAGCCTTCAAGTCTCCAGAAGAGAATTCGAGAAGCCTAGATTTCCATTCTCATTGGCTGTAGCTCTTTGCTCTCCATTAGTAGTGAAAGATCTTTTGAAGAGAGCTTGTGTAGTTCTGAGAGTGAGCTTAGATTTAGATTCTTGCTCTCAGTGCTAGGTCCTTCAGATCATTGCTTTTTAGTTTGATCTAGGGGCTTGTCTTACAATCCTTTCTTTGTGTTGTTCCCTTCGTTGTGAAGGAAGACCTGGTGGTATCCAGGGTGTTTTTCCCTTCTGTGTGAAGGAAGACCTGGTGGGGTATCTAGGGTGTTGTTCCCTTCGGGTGTGAAGGAAGACCAGCTGAGCTGGGTGTTGTTGTGTCCTTAAGGGGGACTGTACCCTTGTTAGTGAAATCCTGAGATATTGCTCAGGGACTGGACGTAGGTCTCCTGTGGATAGGAGTTCCGAACCAGGATAAAAACCTTGTGTCTTGTGGTTGTGAGTTGGTGTGTTTGCTGTTTCATTTCCTCTAACTCTAACTCTCGTTAAGTTGGTGTGCAATCTTTTCAGTGAACAGGTATCAGTCTAAGATACAATTTTAATAACCCATTCACCCCCCCCCCCCCTCTGGGCTAGCTAGCTGGGCAACAAGTGGTATCAGAGCGAGTCTCTTCGACAAAGAAGAAGATCCAACGATCTGAAGAGCAAAGATCAATGGCAGCCCAAGGCAACTTCGAAGGTCAGTCAGTCAACAGACCTCCTTTGTTCGATGGTGAAGATTATCGTATTGGAAGACCAGGATGGAATACTTTCTACAAGGCCACAACTATCAATCTGGTCGATAGTAGAAGAAGGTGACCTGGTCGTCACAAATGAGAAAGCACAATGGACAGACGAAGACAGAAAGAAAATCTCCTTGAACTGTAAAGCCAAGAGCATTCTATGTTGTGCTCTAAGCAAGAAGGAGTTCAACAGAGTCTCAGCCTGCAAATCCTCCATGGAAATGTGGGAAAAGCTAAGGATTACGTATGAAGGTACAGACAAAGTAAAGGAGACAAGAATCGACATTCTTGTCACTCAGTATGAGAGATTTCAAATGCAGTCAGGTGAGTCAATTACCCAGATGTTCAGTCGATTCACTGACATCACCAATGGTTTAGCCAGTCTAGGAAAGTCCTATGAGATTGCAGATATGGTAAGGAAGATTCTCAGATCCTTGCCATCTTCATGGACGCCAAAGGTCACAGCTATCGAAGAAGCTAATGACCTTAAGAGAATGTCAGTAGAAAAGCTCATCGGGTCCCTCATGGCCCATGAGATCAACATGGAAAGGCTAGGAGAATCATCTAGCAGAAAGAAGCACCCAATGCCTTGAAAGCAGAAGAAAAGATCATCAGAGGCAAGTTCTAGTGGGAGTGATGTAGACAGCGAAAATGAAGAAGCAATGCTCTCTAAGAGATTGCAAAGCATCCTGGCCAAGAAGAAAAAGTTTCAATCCGGTAGAAGGTACTCTTTAGAAAAATAAGGACTCCAAAAGGCAGATGGCAAAGAAATGAAGAAAGGAGAGACCATCTGTTATGAATGCAAGAAGCTGGACATATCAAGGCAGACTGTCCAATGCTAAAGAAGAATGATTCACAAGAAGAAGGACAGCTCCAAGAAGTTCAGAAGATACAAGAAAAAGGCAATGGAGCTATTGGGAGAACAGCAGTGACTCAGAAGTGAGTCAGCTCAAGCAGTGATGAAGAAGAACCAACCTGGCTCTCATGGCCAACATCGAAGAAAAGGTTAACCCCAGAGCATCCAAATGGTATTTGGATAGTGGGTGCTCAAGGCACATGACAGGAAACCTGAAGTTGTTTTCCCATCTCCAAGCTGAAGAAGGAATAGTCACTTATGGAGATAATGGAAAGGAACTGTGGTAGGCAGTGGAATCAGTAAATAGCAAAGGAAAAACAGTCATAGAAGATGTGCTATTAGTCAAAGGATTGAAGCACAACCTCATCAGTATAAGTCAGCTGTGTGATAGAGGTCATCAAATAAATTTCAAGAGTCAAAGTGCAGCATACTAAAGGATGGAGCAGTCATCTTTGAAGCAAATAGAGAGAAGAATCTGTACGTGCTCTACCTTGAAGAACTCAAAGAGCAAAATGTGTGTCTGGCAGCCAGCAAAGACAAATCAACTGAGCTGTGGCACAGAAGACTAGGCCACTGCAGCTTGGATGGATTGAACAAGCTCAGAAAGAGGAATCTTGTGGAAGGTCTACCAAAAGTCAATGGAAAATTGGAAAGTGTTGTAGACCCTGTGCTAAGGGAAAGCACACAAAGAGTTCCTTCAAGTCAAAGACAGTGGTGACCACCTCAAAACCTTAGAGCTCCTACATATGGATCTATTTGGGCCAATGAGGACTACCAGTCTTGGAGGAAAGAATTTTGGATTTGTCATAGTAGATGACTACTCAAGATTCACATGGGTATCATTCTTAGAGCATAAAGATGATACTTTTGATAATTTTGTCAGTTTCAGTAAGAAGGTCCAGAAAGATCAGAAGTTCAGTATTGTGTCCATTCGATCAGACCATGGTGGTGAGTTCCAAAATGAAAGTTTGCTAGATTCTGTGATGATCAAGGAATTCAGCACAATTTCTCAGCACCAAGGACACCACAGCAAAATGGTATAGCTGAAAGGAAGAACAGAACTCTCTTGGATATGGCAAGAACCATGCTCTCTGAATATGAGCTACCAAGATATTTTTGGGCTGAAGCAGTCAACACAGCCAGTTACATTGTCAACCGAGTAATGATCAGGCCAATCCTGAAGAAGACTGCATATGAGTTGTTCAAAGGAAAGAAGCCAAAGATCAGCCATTTCAGAACCTTTGGATGTCCTTGCTTTATACACAACAACGGAAAAAGGGACATTGGTAAGTGGATGCCAAGTCAGATGAAGGCATCTTTATGGGGTATACTTCTAAACCCAAAGGCTATAGAGTTTTCAATAAACGCTCATTATTAATTGAACAAACTGTGCATGTTATTTTTGATGAAACTAACCCTTCCTTGAGAAAGGAAGTAGATAGTGATAATGATGATACAGATGAACTGTCCAAGAAGCTTAAAGATACATCAATTGAGGACAAGGATGATCCACCTCTGGAAGAATTACAACAAGAAGAAATTACTCATGAAAATCTTCCAAAGGAATGGAGATACAAGAAAGATCACCCACTTGAGAACATCATTGGTGATCCATCCGTAGGGGTAAGAACAAGAGGTAATGTCATCCCTTGTGATTATTTAGCTTTTGTTTCTCAAATAGAGCCTAAGACAGTCAATGAAGCTTTAACTGATGAATCTTGGATAATAGCCATGCAAGATGAATTAAATCAATTCAAGAGAAACCAAGTATGGTCACTTGTTCCTAGACCATCAGATCATCCAGTTATTGGCACCAAATGGGTGTTCAGAAACAAATTGGATGAAACTGGTGTAATCCTAAGAAACAAGGCCAGATTGGTAGCTCAGGGCTATTCTCAAGAGGAAGGCATAGATTTCGATGAAACCTATGCACCTGTAGCTAGACTTGAGGCTATTAGAATTTTACTTGCATATGCATCAGCTCTAAACTTGACACTATTTCAAATGGATGTTAAATCAGCATTCTTAAATGGTTTTATAAAAGAGGAAGTTTATGTGGAACAACCTCCTGGTTTTGATGACACAAAATTTCCTAATCATGTTTTCAAACTCCAAGGCATTATACGGTTTAAAACAAGCACCTAGAGCCTGGTATGAAAGGCTTAGCTCTTTTCTGTTAAATCATGGTTTCAATAGAGGCAAAGTAGATAGCACATTATTCATAAAGTCAAAGGTCAATCACATACTATTAGTTCAAATCTATGTAGATGATATCATTTTTGGTTCTACTGACAAATCTCTTTGCAAGTATTTTGAGAAGCTTATGCAGGGAGAATTTGAAATGAGTATGATGGGGGAGCTAAACTACTTCCTTGGATTGCAAATCAAGCAGGGAAGGAAGGCACCCACATCTGTCAAGCCAAGTACACCAAGGAACTCCTGAAGAAGTTTGGATTCGATAATGCCAAACCACTGTCAACTCCAATGAGCACATCAACCAGAATGGACAGTGATCAAAATGGTAAAAAGGTAGATCAAAAGAACTATAGAGGTATGATAGGGTCTTTACTTATTTAACAGCAAGTAGACCAGACATCTTATTAGTGTATGCATGTGTGCTAGGTATCAAGCAGACCCTAGAGAATCACACTTAATTTCTGTAAAAAGAATATTTAGATATTTAGCTAGAACTCATGATTTAGGTCTTTGGTATCCGAAATCATGTGAAATAGATTTAGTAGGATATTCTGATGCTGACTATGCTGGATGCAAGATAGATAGAAAGAGCACCAGTGGTTGTTGTCAATTTCTTGCAGGATGTTTGATATCATGGTCTTCAAAGAAACAAAACTCAGTGGCACTATCAACACTGAAGCTGAATGAATATGTAGCTGCTGGAAGTTGCTGTACACAACTCCTTTGGATAAAGCAACAACTTGAAGACTTTGGATTAAATATCAAATCAATTCCATTGCTGTGTGACAACACCAGTGCCATTAATCTGACCAAGAATCCAGTTCAGCACTCAAGGACAAAACATATTGAGGTTAGATATCATTTTATTCGTGATCATGTTGCAAATGGAAATATAGAAATATCTTTTATTGATACAAATAGCCAATTAGCAGACATTTTCACAAAAGCCTTACCTGAAGAGAGATACACATCTCTTAGAAGGGAATTAGGCATGTGCAATTTGTGATAAAAAGCTGCTTACAACTGGCATATTAATTTTCAGATTTAAGCTATTTTTCCTTCATGTCTTTAAGCAAAATAAACCCATCAATTATCCTTTGTAACCGCTCTTTCATTGAAGTCGGTTTGAATAGACAACAACCTTTGTCGTTTACCTCTGCCTTTTGGCGCCTCCTTTTCGATAAAGAATTATTATTTAATCAAATTGTGTGGGAAACACTCTTCTTCCACCTTTACCCTTCTCCTTTATCTGTTCGCCCAAAGCCGATGCCCTAACGATTCCGGCATCGACTCTCTGCAAGATTTGAAGTCTTCTCCTCTTCCCGCGAAGAATCTCTTGAGGGCTTTCTTCCCTTCCATCATTTCCTCCTCCAGAACCTTTCTCTCTCTCTACTCATGGCCGCTCCAGTAATCTCCGGAAGTGTCGGGGGCTACAGTGCTGAGTACCTGTCCGCAGAGCAGCAGGAAAGATTCACCTTCGTGAAGACAAAGGTATGCGGAAAAAAGGCAGTGGATGTTCCAAATCTCGAGAAGAATGGCATGGGAAGTATAGCAGAAACTCTGAGAAGGATGCAGTGGATGGAAATTGCCACTTTCACCGAGGTAAGCTATCCCGACCTGGTGAAAGCATTTTATGTGTGTAAGGTCAGAGGCAGATGGGTCCCTTGTATCATCGGTAAAGGGAATCCAAATTAAAGTCGATCATGAGTTGTTGCACATGTTATTTGGAGTGAAGACGTCTGGATTCAGTGGGGTTCACACAGTGAACGATGAAGCAAAGGGCCTTGGCATTATAGGTCCAGGGTTCAGGCTAAGAGACGGGAAATTGGATATTAATCAGATGAATGCATACAACCGTCTTCTTCATTTCATTATCTGCCAAATTTAGTTCCTCGCAGTGCCACCTTCTCAACGTGCACTAGGGCAGATTCTGATATGATGTTTTGGGCGATTCAACAAAAGGAGATTAATATGGCCCAAGTCATGTTGGAAAGGATGAAATTGCCCGAGATCAAATATGGGATACAAGAAGTAAGTTGAATGTCTCATTGCCCTATGCTCATCTACTTACAAAGGTTTTCAAACATTTTGGAGTAGATTTATCTGGGGCAGTTGTGGAGAAGATGGGCCAGTGTATAAGGTCCAGAATCTCAAGAAAAGTGGTTTCTCAGTAATTGAAGGTGTATGGTCTAAGACCACTGTGGCCGAGGGAGAGGCCATAATTGGTGATGTAGAAATTCCTGATGTTCAGGAAATGGCAGCAGTAGCACCAGCAGCAGAACAGCAATCAGTAGCACCAGCAGCAGAACAGCATCAGTAGCACCAGCAGCAGAGCAGCAAGCAGAAGCACCAGCAACTGAGCAGCAAGCAGTAGAGTCAGCAGCAGAGCAGCAAGCAGTATCACCAGCAGTTGAAGAGCAGGCAGTAGCACCAGCAATTGAGCCAGAACCACTTACAGCTCCAGTAGTTGAGGAGGAAGTGGCAGATAAAGCCAGTGATCTGCCTACCTCAATAATTGGCTCAATTCTTAGGAGTTTGGTTGAATCAGCTCTCACCACACCAGTCCACTCACAGTCTGGTGAAATTGAAATGGAAGAAGCTGTGGCAGAAGGCCACATTGAAGAATCAATTCCTGTGGAGCAGTCCAGTGCTCCAGTAGATCCAGTTGAAGAGGAAGCTCCTGCTCAGGGGGAGCAAATGGAAGTTGAAGAGGAAGCTCCTGCTCAGGGGGAGCAGTCTATTGAAGAACCAGCACCTCAGAGGAAAGGCAAGAGGATAGTTCACAAAAGCACAGAAAGAGCCACAGGAAAGTCAATCTGAAACTGTTTTGAATTGTTGAAGGCTCAGGGAGAGATTCTGTCAGCAGTGCAGTCTAGTGTCCAAGGAATAATTGCCAGCCAAGCTTCAACTACTTCTGAACTATCCTCAGTCAGAAATGCTATGAGGTGGTTCAACAAGGAAATGGCAGACATGAAATCGATGTTATCCGTGCTTTCAAGGACAAGTGGTGGACTGTCTCCTTCTGCTACTCAGAGCAGACCTACACCTGTTCCTCGGCCAACAGGGCCACCTGCTCAAGAGTCAGGGCCATCTGGGCCATCTGTGCAAGCTTCAGGGCCATCAGCTCAGGAATCAGGGCCATCAGTGCAGGAGTCTAGGCCATCTGGGCCATCTGAAGGTGCCAAAGAAAGTCAGGATAAAGGGAAAGAGCCTGTAGCAGCTACATTGGCCCCTGCACCTTCTACTCTTGCAACTCCTCCATCTCCTCACCTCCTTCATCTTCTTCAGCCCCTCCAGCTCCACAAACCTTCAAACAACCTCTGCCTCGCACCCAAACCTCATCTTCTATCATTCCCTCTCAACCTTCCTTCTCTCCCATTTCTTCTCAAACTTCAGCTCCATCTTCACCCTCACCTTCTTCACCTAAAACCACTCCAATTCACCCATCTACCTCTTTCAATCCCAAACATCTCTTCCATCCTCCTACTCCTCCTTCTTCTGTCATCTTCATCCCGGAGAAATCTCAAGTTCATAGTGTCTTTGACACTAATATTCCGGATGACCTTGAGAGAAGTACCCTCATCTCCATCTTATCCCTTGCCACTCATATCCACAGGACTGATCCTCCCAGTCCTGTCCAGAAAAAGAGGAAACTTTCTTCCTCTATCAGCATTCCATCTTCACCCTTATTCCCTCCTCTTTGGTACTCTCTAACCCTTGAACCTCAGAGAAGGTGTATCTATAGGGAATACCTTCAGAAATGTATTCTTTCCAACCTCTATGGTATCCCTTTCCTTAACCTCTCTGAACATCTCAACATTGTTCTTCCTCTGTGCCAGTTGTCCCACTGCAAAATCCAAAATCTTGAGGGCACTGAGTTCAAGACTGAAGACCAGTGGGCCAATGTAAAGGGCAACAAGTCTCAATATTCCAAGTTTTTGACTGCCCGTGCAGAAACTCTTACCCACAGAGATCACCCACTCACCTTTCTGAGTGGTTTATCCTTCAGCACAAGACTTCTTGGGGTCCATTTATATTGCAAGAGATCAGGATAGCCAAGAACTTTCAGCTGTACAGTAATTACTGCTACCTGAACAAGATCCCAGAAGTACAGTCTCTCAGTTTCATTCTACCATTGTGATGATGAGGTCAGAACATCCAGTCAATCTTCCACTCACAGTCAATTTTGCTTCCCTCAAAATCACATCCTCAGTTTTGCTGCCGAAGCTACACTCCCTAGTTTTTGACTCAGATGCTGGCTCACAAGCCCTGGATATGTTTGCTAAACAGATGGGCAGAATGTCAGCTAAGCAAGGCAGATTACCTTCTTTTTGGCGGTTTATTCTCAGAGAATATCACTCTGGCCGCATTTCTTCCCAGGCTTTAGCTCCACTCATCTCTGAGTGTGAGAGGCTTTTTCCCTCCGAATGGGAAAAGCTCTACAAGGAATCACACCTTCAGCTGCAAGCCATCAACAGTTCCTGTTTAGTCAGAACAAGCCCTCTCTCAGCAGCAGAAGCATTCTTGGATCTAAACTCAATAAATCCTATTCAAGAGATCTATGTGCAGTGGGCAGCCAGATACACTGCATTCTTTGCCTTGAAGAAGGATCTTCTTGATCAGCAGATTTTCTATCCTATTTCTATTGACAGATTTCTGCACAGAGCAAGTTTTGGAAAAAGCACTTACTTCCGATTCATTCTAGACAAAGTTCAGTATGGAAAATTCATGGAACAGCAGCGGCAACTTCACATTCAGAGGCTCATTCCATCCATGGGCTCTTCTTTTTCAGTTGATCCTGGTGTTTTCCACCAGTTGTTTGAAGACATGGAGCTCAAGGCATGGACTGTTATTTCACAGCATGCCTCTCTTCTGTCTCCCTTGTATTATCTGTCTTTCTTAATTCAAATCTTCTCACTTCTTTGTCTCATAGACTATCTTTTTGCTTATTGACAAAAAGGGGGAGAAAAATACAGCAACTCTGAAAAACATTTTTATGTTGCTTAATATATTTGGAGAAAAATCTGTTTAATATTTTGGAGAAAAATACAGCAACTCTAAAAACATGTTTGTTCTATCATGCTGTTTAAGTATATTTTGTCATCATCAAAAAGGGGGAGATTGATGACCAAACTTTCCCCATATAAATTAATTATTTATTATATTTATTAATTTTGATGATCAACAAAACAATACTAATAAATTACTGGAGTCTTGAGGACAGGAAATAAAGAAAAAGAAGTTCAAGACATTCAGGTAAAACTTTCACTTCATATTCTCTAAGTCATCACATCAATTTCTTCATACTCATAACGATTTGCTAAGACTCGTAACGATTTGCTTGTCGCAACGATTTTTAAGTTTGCATAAGATTTCAAGAGCTCGTAACGATTTGCTTGTCGCAACGATTTCTAAGTTGTCATAACGATTCTTAGAGCTCGTAACGATTGCTTGTCGCAACGATTTCTAAGTTGTCATAACGATTTCTAAGAGCTCGTAACGATTTGCTTGTCGCAACGATTTCTAAGTTGTCATAACGATTGCTAAGAGCTCGTAACGATTTGCTTGTCGCAACGATTTCTAAGTTGTCATAACGATTTGTAAGAGCTCGTAACGATTGCTTGCCGTAACGATTTCTAAGTTCTCATAACGATTTCTTAGAAACTCGTAACGACTTGCTAGCCGTAACGATTTCTTTAGTTCTCGTAACGATTTCTTTGAAACTCGTAACGACTTGCTAGCCGTAACGATTTCTTGAATCGTAACGACTTGCTAGCCGTAACGATTTCTTTAGTTCTCGTAACGATTTCTTTGAAACTCGTAACGACTTGCTAGCCGTAACGATTTCTTTAGTTCTCGTAACGATTTTTGGAAACTCGTAACGACTTGCTAGCCGTAACGATTTCTTTAGTTCTCGTAACGATTCTTTGAAACTCGTAATGACTTGCTAGCCGTAACGATTTCTTTAGTTTTCACAACGATTTCTTTAGAAATACAACGATTATATATCACAACGATTGTAAGGGTTCACATCATACTCTTCTGTCTCAGAACGATTTGTTATGACTTATAACGATTCATAAGTCATTGAGCCATCGACTTGTATATCTCTCATCGACTTGATTTATCTGTGTTGACTAGTCAAAGTCCACGTATGCATCTCTCTGACGCACCTGCATTTAATGTGACCTGTACGTATCTCTGCATGCATGCAGAAGATATCGTCCATTATCGTGCCTATTCTGTAAACGTCTTTTAGATTCAGCCATTTGGTCTTACTATTTCCATGCTATTCTTTCTAACGTTGACTGACATCAGAGACAGCTTAGTTGTTTGCTATCTGAGTTTGATAAGCGTGCAGATAACAGATCCAGCTTTACTTTGCAACGTTAATTCAAATAGAAGACAAAAGATATCTAAAAGATCTCTTCTCTTTGCGTGTTCAAAGTGTTCAAAGACTGTTGACTGGAAGCTTCCAAGATTCCAGACCTCTTTCAGTCTAACGACTACTTCAAGAGAGAGACAACGGATCCTTCAACGTTCAAATTTCAATTTGAAGATATATATACAAGTCTGAAGCTAAGAAGAAAAAAGGGGAATGAATTCAAGAAAACGAACTCAGAGCTTTTCATAGAACAACCTTCTTGAGAAGAAAGTTCGTAGAAACACTCCTGAGAGACCAACACTCATCTTGCTCAAGCCTTCAAGTCTCCAGAAGAGAATTCGAGAAGCCTAGATTTTCATTCTCATTGGCTGTAGCTCTTTGCTCTCCATTAGTAGTGAAAGATCTTTTGAAGAGAGCTTGTGTAGTTCTGAGAGTGAGCTTAGATTTAGATTCTTTGCTCTCAGTGCTAGGTCCTTCAGATCATTGCTTTTTGTAGTTTGATCTAGGGGCTTGTCTACAATCCTTTCTTTGTGTTGTTCCCTTCGTTGTGAAGGAAGACCTGGTGGTATCCAGGGTGTTTTTCCCTTCTGTGTGAAGGAAGACCTGGTGGGGTATCCAGGGTGTTGTTCCCTTCGGGTGTGAAGGAAGACCAGCTGAGCTGGGTGTTGTTGTGTCCTTAAGGGGGACTGTACCTTGTTAGTGAAATCCTGAGATATTGCTCAGGGACTGGACTGGACGTAGGTCTCTGTGGATAGGAGTTCCGAACCAGGATAAAAACCTTGTGTCTTGTGGTTGTGAGTTGGTGTGTTTGCTGTTTCATTTCCTCTAACTCTAACTCTCGTTAAGTTGGTGTGCAATCTTTTCAGTGAACAGGTATCAGTCTAAGATACAATTTTAATAACCCATTCACCCCCCCTCTGGGCTAGCTAGCTGGGCAACAGGGGAGAGGGGGTTTCGAAGCCATGAAGCCTCGGTAGCGGCGGTCCTCCTCCTCGAACCACGGAGGGGTCCCCTAGCGACAGGATGTCGTGGGGAGGCGAATGCTGATCCAATCTCGTCGGCGTCGCTACTGGGCCTGCCGCTGTGCACCGGCGCTTCTTCAGCACCCGTCCTTTGAGAACGGTAATCTGCAGCAATCCGTGCCCGGGAGGTCTGGCCTCTCTCTCCTCTCCCTGGCCTCGAGCAGGCGACCCCTCATGGTGGCCCGGTGTCCCTCAGCTCCTCCATGGCAGCGCCATGGTTCCTCCGCTGCACGTCAAATGCAAGGGGTATTAGTCACGAATGCATGACAGGAGGAGGAAGTTTGGTGCCTTACCTCTGTCTCCATCTCCAAACGCAGATCTCCATCTGAGCTAGAGAGTCGCCACTCCACTCCCCTCCCACTGCACATAAAAGTGAAATCAAATCAAATCAAATTGTGCAGAAAGGGTGTGGCAATCTCTTACCTCAACCTCCAACTCCCGGACCCTCGCCTGCGCCCGGTCCAGGGCGTCCTGCAGGCGGTCGGCAAGATCCCCTCTCGCCGGCTGTGCTGACGAGCTCGCTCCAAGGTCGCGGCTCGCCCGAGCCCTCGCTAACTCCTCCTCCTGCATTCATAGGACCCTGGTCAGTCATCATGTTTCAATATCAAATCAAATCGAATTCAAGGGTTAATGCTACTTACCAATGTCCTGACCTCGGCCTGGAGCCTCGTCAGCTCCACCTCCTGCTCGCCAGTCGCCCCTCCAAAAGGCGGATGGCCTGTGACTCCGGCATCTGTCATTCAAAACTTCAAGGTTAGAATCAAATGAGGCAATCCACCAATCAAGGCTTAGAGTTACAAATTCACTCACCACTCTCCGGTCAAGCCGGAGTCGTCCGACATAACGTGCTCGGTACCCCTCCAGGTACGCCGCGCTGTCCTGGAGGTCTCTCTGCCGGAGCACCTGCTCGCCGCCCTCTCGCCAGTAGGCGATGGTGCTCCCGTGCTCCTCACCCCAGTCCCGGTCCTCGGCGAAGAACCGTCGGCGAGAGTGTCCCTCCCTACCTAGAGAGGGTACCTCTACGGCCGGCTGGTGCCAGCCCAGAGTCCGCACCACCAACTCTAGGTAGAGGACCTCGCACGTCCCCAGGCAGAGCAAGAGCAGGTGGCGGTCGAACAGGGGGCGACCCGCCGCCACCGCTGGGTGCGAGGCGTCCGTCTCCCCCGCATAGGGGGTCCACACCACCTACAAGGAAGAAACTTTGGTCAGTCACATCAAAAGGGATCATTGGAAAGTAATTGAAAGAATGCACGAGAGCTAGTTGAGATTTTGTACCTGCTCGTGAGGATAGTGGTCCAGCGCGGCCCGCACGTCCTCCGCGCGCCGATCCGCCACCCTAGGGTCGGGAGCTACCTCCCACCTCGCCATGAGAGGCACCATGGTCTGGCACCCCTCCACCTATACCCCGCGTCCCATGGGGAAGCGGGTATATCCCCAGATCTGCAAGGCAACAAGGAACAGAATGTCAATCAGGCAATTTAAGCAATATTCAATGATGAGCATTTAAAGAAAGTTGCATACCTGTAAGAAGGGGGTGAAGCCCCCTGTGCTCTGAGAGCGCTGCGAGCTGCTGGGGAGGAGAGGGAAAAGATGTCCCAGCATTGCAGCACCCCAAGCATACCGCCCTGCCTGCTCCAGGTCCCGCAACAGCAGCACGAACTTGCAGTTCATCTGGGATGACTACGTGGCGAAGAGGAGCCGCCCGAAGAGGTAGGCGACGAAGTTCCGCACCGAACGCTCCTCGCTCGGTCTCCTAGGTCAAGTGCCCCACGCACTCCAGTGTAGAACTCATCAGTGTCTCTAGGGGTCCTCTCCTCCTACCCCTCAATCCTACCGCCTCTGACAACGATCCGAGCAGGATGCTCCGGATCGGTCTCCTCCTCCCGGCCACAAACTCTGGCCCCAGCAGCTCTACTACGTCATCATAGTAGTCCCTCCTCTCGAGTCCCACTACCGGCTCTCCCTGAACCGGCAGTCCTGTCAGATACGCCACATCCTCCAATGTGGGTATCATGTGTACCCAAGGCATGATGAATGCCTTGCAAGCCTCCTCCCACCTCTCCGGAGTGCCTCCAGGTATGGTACGTCCACGTGGAAGGGCCGCACCGACAGAATATGTCCGAACCATCCGAGCAATTCGGGTCTGCTGGACCTCTGGCAGGGCCCGATACCATGCCCAGCACAGATCCCAAGTCACCTACTCCTCATTCGGCCCTTGCCCTACAAAAACACAGAAAACTTGACGTCAGCATCGATTGCCGTTAATCTTAAATTGGCAGCAAGGGTATGCCGTCTACACTCAGTCAGCGTTCAGGTATGGCCGTTTAGTTCCTGTATCGACGTCCAACCCATTGTCGTCAAGTTCACTTAGACAGCAATGCGTTGGACGTTTACAGGAACCCGACGTCCACCGATGTGGACGTCAAGTTCCTGTCTGACCCGACGGCACCTTCCCTGTTTTCCCTCCAAATCACAAATCACAAACACAAGTCTAAGAGCCTACCTGGGCCAACGAGGTGCCTCCGCCTCCGTCTCGTCCCCTCCTCCGTCGTCTTCGGCAATGTCTTCCTCGTCCAGGTTGTCCTCCACCGCCACTTCTTCCTCTCCTCGCCATAGCCATCTCCACCTCTTCCTCTTCCTCCTCCGGTTGACGGCGGCCCCGGAAAATCCCTCTTTCTCTCTCGTCCTCATCGTAATCAAGGCAAGGTAAGGATTCGGGTTTCTCTTCTCCCGGCGTTTGGAAGGCGTAATGGCGCCGGGAGAGGGCGTCGGTTTCAAAAAAAGGCAGCAGTTCCTGTTTAACGTCAAGTCAGGCCGTTTAACTTTTCCTGACGTCAAGCCCTGGCCGCTGACGTACCCTTGACGGCCATGGTATGGACGTCAATGTCTTTTCATTGTCAGACCTCGAAGTTTGGTCGACGACCAGGTCGGGACGTCTACTTTAATTAGACGGCAACCTATGTGGACATTGACCATCTGTCTCAGTGGTTGGCGACCAAGATCTGGACGTTTACCAGTATGGGACGGCCATCGATATGGACGTCGACGCACCCGCACTCAGTTCTCACAGCACACTCTTTTGGACCATTTTGAGGCCATTTCATCCCACACATTCCACAAGTCAAACAATTCAAGTCAATTCACACAATGCAACTCACTTTTCATCAATTTGTGTTACACTTATTAAAATCAGGAAGATACATCATTTTGCCCTGCGGGACATGAAAAAGTCACATGAAATGGGACAAATGGTGTCTGTGAAATCCTCGTACTGCCATACGTCTTCGATGTTTCTTGCACTGCCAATCCCACCTTCTTGCTCACGGTGTATTTCTTCCAAGTCTTCATACCTTTCTTCATCATCCTTTCATTCTTCCCGGTGATATCATATCGGTGCAGTTGAATGAAGTAGGAATTCCCCGTGGAATCCCAAGCTGACAATGGCACCGGTGTGGTGATACACCACCATCTGATCAGCTCCTATCAATCACAAGTCTCTGCCACCCTAGTTCGGACCCGAAACTCAATTGTCCTCATAAACAATGGCCTCGCGATGAAGTCATCCATTACCAGAATGCCAAGTGGTCTCTACAAGCGTCTCTGCCCTTCAAATGTGCTGTCACGCACTTGATCTCATTCTCTGGCTCATACCACGCCTTGCTACAATGCACTGAACTCCGAAGGAAGACTCTGGAGGGGTAGGTTTGCATCAGAAAAAATCAAATTTTAATGAGCTTCATCCATACCTGGAGCAGAAACAAACTCCCCGCATGTGCGTCCGCCTAGGCTCATTGTGGTCAGCGAACTGTACAGGTGTGCCAACACTACAGGGGCAAGTGATGCCCGCGCCACAACAGGGTAGAATCCCCACATGCTCATAAAGGATGAAGTCGCCGCTCGTGGGAAACAGGAAGACTCCAGCCAGGCAGAGTGTCAAACCCCGGTCGCACTCTCTCCGCCAATCTCCCTCGCGTGTTGGATCACCACCAGGCTAGCCAGTCTAGGAAGATTCCGGTCTTGTTCGTCATTCGCAACGCCTCCTTCTTGTCTCGTACGATATCCGCGAGGATCTCTTCCCACAGGAGGAGAGGAGTCGCTGTATCGTACTCCAGGCATCGCTGCCTCCCAGGAACAACAGTTCTACCTCCTCCAGCAACACACTCACCTCGAAGCCCTGGAACAGAAAGGTGTGTGTGTGGGGTGCCATCTCTCCACCAACGCCCCCAAGGCGTCAAATCCCCACCCAATGTCTTTCATGTTCTTCGCCAAAACCACATGAAACTTAGGTTCCACAGCCCAATGAAGCTCGCATGTCTAGGGTTATCGTGTTCATCAGGTTCATAAGCCAGGAAAAGCCCGTACCTGGCCTGGCTTGGGAAGGCAGGAACTTCCTGCGTCAAGGAATGCTGTAAGAAAAAGGTTTTGGGGCGTTTAGCCTAGGAGAAAAAGAATTGATCATTGCTTACCTCCCCGTTGGCCAGAACGCGTGCTCAGGTGTCCCAGTACTTCGCTCAGAACTCGGGGTTCACGCCTGTGGATCGTTCGGTCGTGAGGAGGACATTTTGCTGTGTTTCTCTGTCTCTCTGCTCTCTGGTTCGCAGCAGAAGCAGGGAGGGACGGAGGTAGGAGAAGGTAGAGTCCATATAGACTTCATCACCTATTTTTTTTCGGCCTGATCCGCTGTCATGTAGATGTTCCAGATCGGTGGACGTTAGTTCCAGGTAGGCGGGCCACATTTGTGGACGTTAACAGGTGTACTGGCGGCCATCGATGGGGACGTTTTACTCCCCGGATCTTTTAAAATGTCTTATTCTTTATATGGCATTACCCTTATCCTTTATCCTTGTGCTTCAAGTTGTTTTGCAGATATCTTAAGCACAGCTGCGCTTCAAAAATTCAGAACCCTCATGCGACTTGAGCGTCACAGGTATGTCAACATAGGACCCCACCAGAGGCAAATAACTTGGCGACCGTGAACCCTGAGTTCCCCTTCACCAAAAACCATGATGGGTTTGCGATTCTCAGTTATCTTATGGCCTTTAGAATTTTCCTCTGGTGCTAACTTGCATTTAGATAGGCACCCCACACAGTATGCATCTTCACTGCTAATATTCTCTTACTAACACTTAAAAAAAAAATGGTGATTTTCCTCGATCATATGATTGCTCCATGGCTCCCCCAGCTCAGGTAGCCTACCAGGTCTGTCCTTCATGACTATCCAAGATGATATCGGGTCTTTGTTGCCCCCCTTATCACGTGTCCCACCGTGTCTTTCACAGATAGTCATTCTAGCCTTATGAGTTCATTTGAGCCTTCGCCAGTCGCGAGCTAATTCCGGACTTCAGGCTTTCCAAGCATGTGATTCCAGTTAGAATCTTTGATAATCCTTTGAGAGATCAACCAACTCCTTGTCTTTGTGACCTCCTAAATTCGGGACCAACGTCCTGATTAGGCCAGCGAGCCCCGAGCTCTGGTTATGAGACCCTCCAGATTCAACCGTCATATTAAAACTCCTTTGACTCAGACACACCAGAAACTAGTCAAAGTCCGACACGGCCATGCCAGGGACCTGCCATTAGGTCGCAGTTGTAGTTACACGGGTAGATCAACCCCTTTTCTTACCCCTATTTGTCTCTCAGACGATATGTCATCTGTTTCTAGCCTGACTCTCGTTTGGTTTGCTTAGAATTCCTATCCTCGGAGAGGCCCTTCCATTAAATCTCCGCGTCCTTTGTTTACCGAGACCCCACCTTTCAGTCCGCTCTACTCCCTTGCAAGGCCGGATGTCTCGGAGGGGCATTTGTAGACGCGGAGATTTGGCCCATCTCCTGCAAGGCTCTATTGGCCCATTAAGCCTCGTTTACCGTTTGTTGACCAGCCTCGGATACCATGTAGACGGAAGCATCGATGGCCGCCGACTACGGTTGGCGGCAATCCCATGGACGTTGACCAAAGTTGGCGTCCACATCCATGGACGTCTGCATGCGTGTTGGCGGCAGGATCGCTTGACGTCAACAGGGTTTACCTGGTCTGCGCAACTACCCCGAGATTCCAGCCCACTTGCACCATTCTCTCGGGCATGCAACGCATGTAGCCATTCCAACGGGCATAGGGCCACCTAGGCACCCCATTGACCAGTAAAAAATCCCCTTGGCCTCTTCCCATTGGTTGGGCCTTTAAGTATGGATTGCCAAGTGTGTAAGTGTGTTTCTTCACATTGAGCATCCAAGGCTCTCAACCCCGAGCTCCACTGTCGATATAACCTCCCTTTGAGCCCTCTGAGCCAAGGAGGAGAGGAGGACGTCCATATGCTGAAGCTTTGAGAGAGGAGAGAGGAAAATCTTACCCAAACTTCCAACACTCATCCTCTTCACTCTCTCCACACTTGGGACGTCCAGGAGGGTTGCTTTGGAGCTGGAGGAACCCTTGCAAGGAGCTACACACATCAACAATGAGGATCTACACCTCCTTATCTCTCGCTTTCTCTTACTTACTTTTTAGCTAATTTACATGTTGCACACACCTTCCCACTCACTCTAGGCACGTAGGTCACCTTCCTAACACCTAGAAAGGGGTTTCCCAACCAAAAACGGAGGGAAGAAGGGTGGTCATAACATTTGGCCACCCCTCTTCTCAAGTCCGCAACCGGTACGGGACTCGCCTTTTGGGCTTTCCTCACTTCGTTTTGAACATTTACTACACTGCATTTTAGTCTAATAGAGCTTTGTTTGTGGCAGGAATGCTGTGAACGTGACCGTGGAGCTCTCTTCCTTGGCGGCCGAAGGAGGAGAAGTTGAAGTCCCATCTCTATCCGCTGCGTGAGGCGGCTGCTACAACAACGTGGTCAAAACACTCCCTTGGGCACAGGTAAGGCCCTGGCGATCACAAATCTCCCCTTTCACTCTGGTTTTCATTTGTTTCCTCCTCAGTCAACCTAGTCACCGGGGAGTCAACGAGGTCAACCAGCAACCCATCATCGCCAACGAGAGACCAGCGAGTCCGCGAGCCTCCGGAGGACATCCACCAGTCGACACGGGGTTCACAGCGGAGGCGAAATGGATCGTCCACAGTACATATTGTTATAGTTATTTAAATTCAGTACTTTCTCACTAGACTATTTCTTCTAACCTTCTGGATCTTCGGATCCGTGGGTGGCGACGCGAACTTTGGGGTCCCTGGCGGGGGTCGGGGATGTCAGGTCGTACATCAGATGCATTAGTGGGTCTCTCCCATTTCATCATGACTTCAACCTGGAAGGATCGACTACAATGCCATCCTTTGAAATCACATGGCCTATGAGAAAGATACTTCCTCCAACCAGGAACTCGCATTTGCTTAACTTGGCATATAGCTGATTATACTTAATAGTTGCAAGGCTATCCTCAAATGTTCTCGTGATCTTCTTTACTTTTTGAATAGATTAGGATGTCACATGAAAAACCACCACAATTTATCAACGTATGGCTGGTACACATCATCATTAGTTGCATGAAAGCTGCAGGGGCATTTGTTAGTCCAAAAGGCATAACAACAATTTATAATGCCCATACCTACTCCTGAAGGCCGTCTTGTGAATATCCTCCTCTAAAGTTCTCAACTAGTGGTAGCCAGATCTAAGATCAATCTTAGAAAAATATTTGGCCCTAGAAATAATAATCAACAATTCATCGATTCCTGGCAAGGATACTTGTTCTTGATTGTGAGTTGATTCAGCTATCTATAATCAATACCAACCTCATTGACCCGTCCTTTTTAACAAATAGTACGGGGGCTCCCACGGTGAGGTGCTTGGACTGATAAATCTTTCTTCAACAGAACCATTAATTGCTCTTTCAATTCCTTTAACTCAGAAGTGACATTCTATAGGGGGCCCTAGATACTAGGTCAACTCCTGGTATTAAAGAAATAAGAAAGAAACTTTCTCTCTCTTAGGGGGAATACCCGGTAGCTCTTCTGGGAAACACATCTAGAAATTCCCTAAACCCGGTGATATCTTCAATCTTTACATCTTTCCTCTCCACTACCACTAAAGCAAGAATGCTACACACCCCTTCTCCATCATACTATGGGTTCTAAGGGCAGAGATAAGAGATAGGTGTTTACAGTTTTAGCTCCTGAGTAAACAACCCTGGATACTTGTTAAGGTTACCCTACTCTTCCTACAATTCACACTGGCACCATGTGGGTCAGCCAATCAGCTCCTAGAATCACATCATAGTGATCCATGACCATGCATACTAGATCAGCTGGTAGGTTCTTTCCACCGATCTCAACATCAGTAGAGGAAAAATATTGGTTGAGTTTGATCCCTTGCCTAAGAGGTGTTGTGACGGGAAACTCACAACTCATTCATATCGATTCATAGATAGGGTGTCGGTGAATTCCTGTGATATGAATGTGTGGCCACTAGTATCAAATAAAACAAAAGTAGTCTTGAAAGTATTTGAAGAGTACCTTCTACCACTCCTCCTTCCTATACTGCTTCTGATTCCAGTATGGCTTCAAGGCGGCCTTGCCTCCTTTGTCCACTCTGACGCTTATCCTGCGGGGTCTGCTCCTTGATCATAGGGTAGTCAGAGATCGTATGGTCTTGACTTCCACAGCATAAACATCTACCTTGAGCACTCCAGCATTGTTCACACCGATGGCCCTCCGTGCCACAATGCTTGCATTTTTCCAAGGAACCACCGCTAACTGCTTAACTGTCTCCCTTCGCTTCTTGTCCTTTGTTCAATGAAACCACCACTAGGCCTTTTCTTCCCGATGGTCGGTTGGTATCTTCCTGCAACCCATATCTATTGCCTTGTCATAGTTCTTTCCTTTCATTCTCTCTGTAGTCTTCATAGCATCTTCTAGTAGCTGGGCTTTCTTATCATGGTCAACGTAGGTCTGGATGTCCATTGGCGCTAGTTGAGTGATACCTCAGGCCATTCAAGAACCGTTTGGCCTTCATTCTCTCGGTCCCGACCAGTGAGAAGCATATTGGGCTAAGCGGAGATTGAGTTTCATATTCAGCACAATAAGCCCATGTTGTTTTAAGGCTGCAAATTATGTTGCATTCCTCTCTTGCACTCTTTCAGAAAAGTATGTTGTTGGGAAATGCTCAAAAAATGGCTCCCAGGTCACTTGCTAACCTTGAAGTGTTACTTCTATCGACTCCCCCATGCCCTGGCATCCCTTTCCAGTTGGAAAGTTTCTAGCAGTACCTTATCCTAGTCGTTGCACTACATAACCTGGAATACCCTCTATATCTCCTTGATCCATGTTTAGCAGTATCAGATCAGTACTACCCTCGAACCTTTGCAGGTTCATATACGAAAGTTCTCATGGAGTTCACCAACTCCATAGTTTCCACCACCCTGAGTGGCTTGCAGAATTGCCTGAGTCAAGTTTTGGAGTGTTTGTTGCCATAGTTGCTTGTGCCGCTCAGCAGCCATTGAGTATTAAGTACCTTTACGATGGTAATACTAGTTAGGAATCTGATCATAACACATATGACTCTTACCCATGGCTCTACCCAAGCTCACATTAGGTATGACAATTTTTGGCACGTGCGATCTTGACAAGTTTCATCTAAATTCTTATTCTCCTAGGACCTTAAAGGATTAAAGATTTGATACCAATAAAATTGTCACGCCCCGATGCGGAATATCGAAATGTGCAGCTATATTCGGATCATAAGCAAAATATATATATATTGGACATGACAACCACATTAAGAAAATATCATTATAAATTCAAATAACATCTTCTTGCTACATCTAATAATGCCAGAGCCAACAATAGGGTCTGTGGTTCAAACGACATGATAGTCTCAATGAAAGAAAACTAATACAGATGCTACTTTATACATTTAAACTCTAGACTATAGTTTCATGACAACAGAGATGCTCTTCACTTGCCCTCCCTTCAATTTCCTCAGGCTCATCATCGCTACCTGAAAATGTTTAGGAAAACAAGTGTGAGCGCACTAACGTCCAATAGGATTATATATCATGGTGCAGCAATGATATACGTGATTAACATTTTGTAAGAAGCAGGATATCAAGGCGAAAAGACAAAGTATGCATGATGTTACCAAGAAGATAATGACGGATTGGAGTACGACACTCCACAAAAATTTTATAACAAATCAGATACTCTCATAAGCATTGAAAAAGGAATTCAAGAACTAATACTTATCGAAATGAACAAGAACTAGCCATATTGACACAGATTCACATGATCGAACGTATCATATCATACGAAGGCACATACACACAATTTGCACGCATATCAGTGTCATGCCACAAACCACAAGTCATACACCCGCGGTTCATAAGTATGTTGGGGCGCTCCTCCCCAGGACCCAAACAGGGCTCTTATTTGCACAGGCATGGTATAATAGAAGTCCCATGTTGGGCGATCAGACATATACATATTATGGCCACAGATTTCCAGAATAAGCACACAGTAATAAGGACAGATCTTGCATGATCAGCCTACTCCATATATATTTATATATTATATATTTGGGTGTCAACAAAACCTTGGAAATATTTTACTAACACAATTTTTGAAGCTTGTCAACATGTATCAATAAAACAAATTGTGTAAGTTATTTACACTCATTTATATTAGAAGTCAAGTGCATATGATTGTCTAAGTCTACTGATTACTGCTATAAGTTTCAAACGATTACTGTTTTAAAATAACATCGATTTCACTTAAACATCGACTACGTTTCAACATCGATTTCATTTAAACATCGATT
>JACBKR010003014.1:0-30586 GCA_014218235.1 Colocasia esculenta | reverse complement strand
CTCAAAGCAAAAGTATTTCAAAATAACCAAAAGAAAAAAATGATACATCATGCCCAGGATTTTCTAAAAAAAAAATGTGTATTCTCTCATCCCTTTTTGCTATGAATGGTATTCGGGTTAAAACTGATGTTAAATAACACCAAGAGTCTTAACTCGATGTAAATGTAACATCGATTTCGATCGATGGAGACAGAGGTCCAGCACATGCTACCCCAATCATCTGATGAGTATAGATACGGGACTCAAGGAGTTCAGATAAAAAACGGCGCACCCTAGTCGCCCTCACACGGGCATCCCCGTCCATTTCATGGACAACCCTAGTCGCCCGTCACACGGCATCCCCGTCCATTTCATGGACAACCCTAGTCGCCCGTCACACGGGCATCCCCGTCCATTTCATGGACAACCCAGTCGTCCGTCACACGGACACCCCCGTCCATTTCATGGACACCCAATATTTCTCTTCCGCATTGCGCGGACTCTTTCTTCTGTCTGTTAGACAGACTGGCACGCCCCGCAAATCACAATACACAAATCAAAGCATGTGAAATAAATGAATACCCAAATGAAATGAATACATGAACCAGATAAAATGAAATGAGCCAAAGAGCCAACAAGTTCACCAACAAACCAAATGATATGTCAAAGTGATCTAAATCCCGTGTCAACAGGCCCGCACCCCTAGGGTTGCGTAGCCCACCTAGGCCCTTCTCTCTGCGCCCGGGTGCCTAACGTTCTCAACGGAGTTGGCAAATAGAATACTTAATTGGAAAATAAGAGAGATTTAAGCTTCACAAGTTCACATGGATATAACCCAACATTTGAATTGCTTAGCTCCCATCTAAATATGATTTATCTTTTCCTTTGCTGAAACTTGCAGGTCTCAATTGGTCTGGTTGTTGCCTTGAATTACCACAATCCTTTTTGGAGCCCTTATGATGAATTCCAGGTTGGCATTAGTTATCATTTCTTCTTTCTTTGCACTATCTGATATATATAACTTGCTAGGTTTGCAATAATGCATAATGTTCAGCTTTTATCTACATTGGTTGCATTTCCTTTTCCATTGTCTTTACTCTGTGCAGTTTAATTTAGGGATGGAGGGTAGGGAGTCAAGTTGAGTTTCTCTATAGGCTATAACTGAGATGGACGCATGCTTGAGCTTGATCTTACTGATGCCAACTTGGGTCAAGCTTGGACTAGAAGACTTCATTTTACATTGAAACAGATTCTTTGATACAAAGGTCAATATAGTTAGAGCTATTATCTATTTCATCATGCTTGTTAGTTTTGACACGGACACATGCTACAAGTAACAAAATTTGAGACCTAGAATGAGGTACATGTCGTGTGTGCACTTGCAAAAAGGAATGAAATAAGATGGACATATGCACTAATATTCGGTGCCCATATGCTTCACTGTCCACAAATCATGAGTTTCCTTTTTGCAATACTAATATCCAGAAGAAGATGTTTCTTGGAAATTACAGTTCTTACTTCTTACTTGAAACCTGCAATTAGAATGTTGACATGCTTTTCTATGCGCTAGAAAAGCCATTGTTGGCACATAAAAAATTCCAAATCCCAAAACCTCAATTTCCCAAAACCCAAACCTCCATAAAAAGCCAAAATCCCATAAATTCCCTAAAAATCCACCCAAAATACCAAACATTCCCAACCCAAAAAACATCAGAAATTCCCAAATTCCCATAAAATCCCCATTTCAAAAGAACCCAAAACCCCAGAAATACCAAATCCACAAATCTGAAAAACCAGAAATATCCTTGAAATCCCAGAAAATACCCAAATTCCCAAAACTCCCCAAATTCCCAGAAACTTCTCAAAATCCCCTGAAACCCCCGTTTAAATCCCCAACTGATGGGACTGCCCCATCGGTTAAGGGAGAGCTCCTTAACCGATGGGACTGCCCCATCGGTTAAGGAAGAACTCTCTCATCCATGTAAAGGGGCAAAACCCCTATAAATAACCCATGTAGCTCGATGGCAAGGGGGGACTCTCTTGAAAAGGGGGCTCTTTTCTGAATTTGAAAAGGTCGGATTTCTGAAAGAAAGAAGAAATTTGTGAGGAAAGACTCTACTCGTGCTCGGTGTGAAGGTACTTGCCCTGGCAAGTCAAGGTCGTCCCACTCCTACCACGAAATTCTTGTAAACCCCCTCCATGTCGAGTTAGTCTCCATGGGGGGGATTTTAAATTCAAATATATATTTCATATCTCCACATCGAGTTAGTCTCTGTGGAGATAAATTAAAATAATTATGCTCGTGTGCTCCATTGTTTAAATATTTTCCATGTCGAGTTAGTCTCTATGGATACAAAATATTTAAACATGTTCATGTGCTTTGATGTTTAAATACCTTCCATGTTGAGTTAGTCTCCATGGGCATAAGGTATTTAACATCATATGTTCTCGTGTTTTAAATGTTTCCATGTTGAGTTAGTCTCCATGGATATAAACATTTAAACACATCTATGTTATTTCCTTCATGTTGAGCAAGACTCCATAAAGGGTAAATCTTTGTGCTCATCATGGTTTGCCGAGTCGGAATCGGAAGGCGAATCGGTTGCTCCTGATTCGCTCCGATTCCCCCCGAATCGGTCCGAATCGGACCGATTCGCATGGTTATATTATATATAATATATATAATGATATATATATATTGCAGATATATTATATGTATTACATATATGATATAATATATATATATTTATATTATATATAAAGGGAATCGGGGCGAATCAGGCGAATCAGGGATCGGGTTTCCCCTGATCCGCTCCGATTCGGGGGAATCGGGCCGATTCGCCCCGCCATGACAAACCATGGTGCTCATATGTGTATGTCTTTTAAAAGGAGACTCTGCCCAAAAGCATACTCATATGTTCATAAAATATGTCCATATGTGCGTATTTTCATAAGGGAGACTCTATCCATACGGAGACTCTGTCCGAAATATGACCATATGTTCATCAATATTCGTGTGTGTATTTGAGCAGAATTAACCCATGCGGAAGCTCTGTCCAAAATACCACTCGTTCAAATAATAAATCCTTGGGTTCATGCCCATTTATTCAAATGCATGTCAAACTCACAAATGGAGTCCATGCTCTTTTAAAAAAAAAGCCCATTTTCGTCCGTCAAACTAAAATGCCGTATTATTGTTTTCTAGAAAATGTAAACCTCGATTTTGCTATCAAGGGTGTTCTGGTTAAAACTGATGTAAATCAACATCAAAGGCTTTTAATCCGATGTAAATTAACATTGATTCCGGTCGATGGAGAAGGGGTCCAGCACACGCAACCCTGATTGCCTGATAAAATAAAATATGCGGAACAAATAAGTTCAAAATTAAATTGGCGCACTTGTTCATTCTTTGGACATAAAACTCCTCTCCGCATCACGTGGATTTCAAATTCTGTCTGTCCGACAAGCTGACACGCCCCGCAAAAGAAAAAAAAAATAATCAATCAAAATCTAATCAAATGTTTCCACCTATATTTTTCCGCGTCCGACAGCCATGAACATGCTAAAAGCGCTCTGATTTTAAGAGTTTTAGATGAGCATATGTTTACATCAGATGACGATACCTAATGCACTTGTTGCATATGCGCATCTTTTATCAGGTTATTTATGCTGGTTTGCTATTTTACATTTTGTCTTTTTCATTTCTACAATACAATACGTGCCAGAAGATGATAGTGGCTTAGGCATCTATTTTGAAAAAAAACAATCATATCTTTTCGGACCTCTATTTGTGTCATGTTCTTGTATATTGGCTATACATATTTAAGTTTTCATCAAATTCCTTGTGACATCTTTCTTTCTTGCAGAAATTCAAACATCATCCTTTCATTAGGCGGCTTTTGGAAGGGGGAACTGTTCTCCAATATGGTGCACGCACATTAAATGAAGGTGGTTTCCAGGTATGTCCGCTTCATAACTAGGGAAATTGATTGAGAAATATGCATTTATTCCTTTCCAGTTTTAACAGAGTGACACCCTGCATTTCGTGTCTTGGCCGCACACTAGATGCCAGCTTGATTAGATTAAGTTAAGCATCCAAAAACAATGAATACTTTCTATGGAATATAATTAATAGTCAAAAGTGTCGGAAGAAAACTGCAAGAAGTGTCCTTTTAAGACACACAAGGTCCTTGTTTAAGGATTACTTGTTTGGCTTTAGAAGCTCAATAAATTAGCAAGATGCGTAGAATTTGGTATACTCTTTACTGTCTCGTAGTCACATTGTTGTTTGCTGTGAGTTTGGTATCTCATTTTTGTTTAAACATTGATGTGATGCAATTTACTTTCAGTCAATCCCAAATCCAGTGTTTCCTGGGGGAGCAATCATTGGATGTGCTGCTGGCTTCTTAAATGTGCCCAAAATAAAGGGGACCCATACTGCCATGAAATCAGGTCATTCTCTAACATTGTTCCTAGTTCCTACTCATATATTTATCTCTCTTGATATTGGGTACTGCCTTAAGAAAACTTTTGTTGGGTTGTTTGAACAAAAAGAAACTGTTTCTCCATACATAGTGTTCCATGTATGTTCCTTGGTTATCATTTGGAGATTTTCACTTTGTAGTTCCTACAAACTTGGCATGTACCAGATATATCTGTCCCATCCAAAATATGCAGATAACCCAAATTCTAACTCTTTTCGAACTCTTCTCAAATAAATCCTCAAGGTCAATTGATATCTGAAAAAGTATCAGTACAAGGACATTCTTTCTCTAGAAAAACAACTCAATTATGAATACCCATAGGCCATAGATAACCCGGAAAATTACTCCTCTTTCTTAACTCTCATGCCCATTTTTTTCCTCCTTCCTCGCATGGTTTAGTGGTGGTGACTCAGGGAGGACCTTCCCCCTCCCATGTGGACTCCCCCACCAAAACACTCGTCACCAGTTGGGGGGGGGCACCAATTCCATCCCCCACTCATTGGATCTAAAGGCTGCTGCCCTGTGGACTACTCCCTCTTCATGTCCGATATCAAGATCACCAAATCCTGACTGGACCACTATCCAGCTTTGTCAACAGGCTCCACCTTTACCTTTGCCCTCGGCAACTCAGCAAGCCCACTGTGATTGTCCTAGCGTATGACAACTCCATCTTCCACCTCATCAATGACAAGTTACCTCTGTGGTGCCCGGTGATTCCAGCAGAACTTGCAGCTCCTCCAGCACCAATAAGAGGATGTCAAGACTTGTGAGCATGAGACAAGGAGTAACCTGACCATGCTTGACCAATCCCCTTTTCCACTTTCTCCACTCTCTCCTACTTAGTGACCAACGTGCTAGAGCCTTGAGGACCTCTTCATCCTAGGTGGAGTTCACCAGACCCAAGAACAAGTAGCATCTTGAGCACTTGTTGGCATGAAAAAATGTCAGAAAAACCCTCCATTCCCTAAAATCTCAAAAAAGCACCCTTATAAGGGGACGAATGGGACAACTCCCCTCCCTCCTAAAGTTTTTATATAAAAACTTGGGAGGCTAATGTTTTATATAAAAACTTGAGCTTGGTAGGCTAATATTTTTATATAAAAACTTAAACTTGGGAGGCTAATGTTTTTATATAAAAACTTGAGCTTGGGAGGCTAATGTTTTTATATAAAAACATTGGATCCTAATGTTTTTATATAAAAACATTGCAGGGATCTCTCCCCATCCAACTTTTTGTATAGAAAACCGGTTGGAGGGATCCTCCCCCAACCAGTTTTACATAAAACTGGTTGAGGGGATCCTCCCCCAACCGGTTTCATATAAAACTGGTTGGGGAGTCCCCCCCTTCCAACCGGTTTTATATAAAACGGTTGGGAGGGGATCCTCCCCCAACCAGTTTTACATAAAACTGGTTGAGGGGACCCTCCCCCAACCGGTTTCATGTAAAACTGGTTGGGGAGTTCCCCCCTTCCAACCGGTTTTACATAAAACCGGTTGGGCTCTCTCCCTCTCCCTCTTGCGCATGTAACAAGGGGGCTTTCCCCTATAAAAGGGGAGGTACCCCCCTCATGCAAGCCTGGGCTCAAAAACCCCCAAGGCTCATATTCCATACCCCCACCCTGCTGGAAAAACCAGTCCAACGCCTTGCAAAAACCATCCCTGAAATCCTCATTGTAGGGGAGGCGGTCTGCATGCTCCAAGCCCCCAATTTCTGTCCCCCAAATCCCTGGAAGAACCAGTCCCCAAGTTTTGTAAATCCCCTTACTCTGAAAGGGAAATTTCAGAAATAGCAAATCTCCCTTCTTCCAATCTCCTTCAACTCGTTCTTCCAATTTTCTGGTTTGGCGTGAAGGTATTGGCCCATTCCTTGCTCGATATGGGGTGAGGAGCGTTCGATAGCGCGAAAGAACGGGAGATCGCCATCGTATACGGCATCGACATCTCCTTCATACCCTCCTTGGGAGGGTTTCGTCAAAGTTCCAGTATATTCTATATCCCCACATTGAGCAAGTCTCTGTGGGGATTTTTCGGGGTTTAAATACCGTCCGTATCGAGCAAGTCTCTACGGACATATAGTATTTAAATACCCTTGTATCTTGTGCTCTAATGTCCCCACATCGAGAAAGCCTCTGTGGGGATTTTCCGGGATTTAAATACTATCCATATCGAGCAAGTCTCTATGGGCACATGGTATTTAAATACCCTTGTGCTTTGTGCTCTAAATGCCTCCATATTGAGCAAGTCTCTATAGGTACATGCATTTAGATGCCATTTGTTCTTGTACTTGTATGTATATGTTTCTTCGAGGAGACTCTGCCCAAGCAGAAGTTCTGCCCAAGAACATATTCATATGATCATAATCTCGTGCTTATATGCATATGTTTCTTTGAGAAAACTCTGTATAAACAGAAGTTCTGCTTAAATACATACCCATATAATCATGATCTTACGATCATATGTATATGATTCTTAGGAGGAACTCTGCCCACGTGGAGGTTCTACCCAAGAACATATCCATATAAGTACAATATCGTGTTCATACGTATATACTCTCTTAAGGATGCTCCGTCTAAACGGAAATTCCGTCCGAGGATTTACTCGTATATTCATAAATATGTGCTCATATGCATATACTTCCTAAAAGAAAAATCCGTCCAAATGGGAGTTCCATCCCAGAGGATATTCGTATACTCACAGAAGTTATGTTCTTATACGTATATTCGTGGGAGAAAATATATACTCACAAGATAATTATGTCTATACGGGCATATTTCCGTCTATTTTCAGTCATATGGCAAATCCTTCAGAGAAAACCCATATTCATTTTCAAAAGGACAAATCCATTTTCAAAATCAAAACTCATTCTATCAAAAAAAAAATAGGAGGAGAAAATATTGTATTAGAATTTCCTATAGATGCATATATTCTCGCCCATGCTATGAAATGGTATTCGAGTTGAAACTGGTGTTAATACGACACCTAAGGCTTTTAACTCAATGTAAATGTAACCATGGTTTGGCGTGCCGGATCGGATCGGCCCGATTCTCCCGAATCGGGGCGAATCATGGAAAACCCGATTCTCGATTCCATCGATTCGGTCCGATTCGCCTCATATATATAATATTATTATATAATATTATAATATATATTATACATTATAAATATAATATATATGATATATTATATATATATATAATATATTATACCTATGAGGATCGATCCGATTCGGATCGATTCGGGTCGATTCGGGGGGAATCGAATCGGATCAAGGAAAATCCGATTCGCCTCCCGATTCCGATCCGGCAAACCTTGAATGTAACATCGATTCCGATCGATGGAGACAGGGGTCCAGCACACGCCACCCCAATCGCCTGATGATTAAAAGGCACGGAATCAAAGAAGTTCAGATTATAAACGGTGCACTCGTCCGTTTCACGGACGTCAAAATCTTTTCTCTGCATTGCGCAGATCCCTTTTATTTCTGTCTGGTAGACAGGCTGGCACGCCCCGCATATAAAAAAAAAAAATCAAAACATGATAAAACATCAAACTCAAATACCCGAAACTCTATCGAAGAATGGAGGGAGGGGAAGAGAGAAAAAAATCCCGTGTCCACAGCACTTCAACCATTTAATTCTCTCTCTGGACCTGCTTCGCACATCCCCTTCTGATTTAGAGAAGAGGCAGATTTGGGGACATTCAAGAATGTCAGGATGGGATGGATATATTTGGAAGATGGTAAGGTTATAGGGATTGAAACATAAAGTTTTTTGTTCATTGATATTAAATATTAGTAAATTCATGCTTCCTAAATAGTAGTTGCCTCCTAAAGACTTTCATCTTTTTTCAGGAATGCTTGCAGCAGAGGCATCTTTTAAGGCATTGAATGAAGGAGCTGGTATGGAAACTTACTTGGACAGCTTAAAAAAATCTTGGATTTGGGAAGAACTTTATCAAGCACGTAATTATCGTCCAGTAAGTGGTGCTTGTGAGCTCAGTTATTGATCTGTCTAGGAGTTAAGTGAGAGAGAGCTGATTATCCATCTTTGATACATATATTGTATAAACAGGCGTTTGAGTATGGGCTTTTTCCTGGCTTGGCTTTTTCTGCATTGGAAAGGTAAGATTCTCTGAATCACAGACACCTTCAATAACCAGTGAATTGCTTATTGAATTAAGTTTAAATTTGTCTGTTGTTAGTTATGTTTTCAAAGGAAGACTTCCATTCACATTGAAGCACGGCAAGCCTGATCATGAGGCCACAGAGGTAACTGCATGCTACTAATGAAAAGCCACTTTCTCAGCAGCAGGATTTATTAATGTTTATTTTTTTATACTGCAACTAATTAACTGATCAATTTGCATTAATGATCAGATGGCCAATCTTCATAAGCCTATCAATTATCCTAAGCCAGATGGAGTACTTTCTTTTGATGTGCCGACTTCCTTATACAGGTTCAGTTAACCATTAATTACAGTACTGTTGTCTCACAGGTCCACATGGATTACTTTTAATGTCGAGAAAGCTATTGGATACTAGTTGTCCAAAGGATGATTGATTTCTCCCATCACTTATGTCTTTCTGGAACTCTGTAGTTGTGCTAGTAGCAACCGGAGATGAAAGTTCATATGAAACAGTAGTCCTTTCTAGTAATTTTGGAACAATTTTTTTTGAAGATGTTCACCTCAAACTCTCTGCTATATTCCCTGAGGAACATAATTGGTAGACCTGATTGTTTGAATAAAACTTGTTAGTAATGTTCATGCAAATCTTACCAATTAGACAACTCACATGTGGAAGAAGGGTAACACAAATGCTGCTGATAGGTCAATTACACTTTCCATGATTAAGTTGGAGAGTTACCTGTCAGTTTTTTAAAATTTCAGAGTCCGTTGTTGAGTCTGTTGATCTGTGTGGTATCTACAGGAGTAACACAAACCATGAACATGACCAACCCATTCATCTTCGACTAAAGGATCCCACGATTCCTGAACTTGTGAACCTTCCAAAGTTTGCTGGACTAGAATCACGATACTGCCCTGCACGTGTTTACGAGTAAGAAAGTTTTGGTGTATGCTTATTTTTATATATTTTGATTAACATTCTGAATGATGCTTCTTTCAATTTATCAAATTAGGTATGTCACTGATGAGAAGGGCGATGCCAAACTTCAGATTAATGCTCAAAACTGTCTCCACTGCAAGGTGATTATTGGTTTTTAGATATTTGTTTGAGCTTTTGCCCTTTTGTTAAAAATGGTGCCATGATTACTGTTATGGTTTAGTTGGCTATTTTCAGAGACAACATAAAAGAACGAAATATAGTTGCATGTTTGTCTTTCCTGACCCTGTTCTTCTTGAAGGATATCTTCATTTTGTCGATCATCACCAGATGTACATATTTTATTTTGTCCATTTCCAATTGTTGTCTCTTCTTCCTTCTACCCGTGTATCACTATCTTTATTGCCAATTTATCCAGCTATCCAATGAATGATTCAGTCCCTCCTTGTCATAGCTTCCCTGGGATGGCGGGATCAGTTTTAAGCTGATCTACATAGGGAGTGGGCCACTCTGTCTCTGTTTTCAGGTATACCGCTTAAAGTAGAGACAAAAATAGAATGTGTTTACAAGAGTAGTAGATCTTTCTCCTCTCTCAACACCTTGTAAGGGACTGGGTTTTGGTCTTCTGCAAGAGCTATCTACATGGAATTCTAACCACCAACAGTTTTTAATATGTATGTTACATCGAAGTCTCGTAAGGCTCAAAACTCTCATAAGGTCAAAGCTAAATCTCAGTCATTGCTAAGAGAAAGAGGAGGTGGGGGGCAGACTGGAGAGAGGGATAAAGCTTTTCTTCTGGAAGGAAGGATCTTCTTGTGTCTAGAGAAAGAAAATTTTTTTTGTATATGTTTTTTGGACCCAATGAACAAAAAGGATTTTATGTAGCTGCAGATCTCCATCTTATTTTCCGGAATCTCTAATCCACTCTGACCTCTTTAAGAACAGTTCCATCATTCATTTGAACAGACAGAACTTTAAAACAATCGACCTTAGATCAAAAGGATTCCACCCATGGCTCACCCAGGCGTGCATAGTGTTTCCATCGGTCAAGTGTAACTCATTGGTAGGATTATTTAAGCTCATGTCTTCTTATTGATCAAGTTGTCAGTTATGATTCTCTCGGAGAAACCTGTACATTTCTATATGGATCAGTCACCTTCTCTGATTTGAGTTTTCTTTGGACTGTTGGACACTAGAAACTAGGCTTCCCAAGTAATCTAAACATTCGTATTGCGTGGCTTAGTGCATGATCAGTGTTATCTTTTTCAGAAGTCTTCTGTTTTGTTCTATTACTAGATTCTCCTTTCTTCATGTCAAACAGTATTATAGCAATTAATAACCCATTTATGGAATCGACAGGCTTGCGACATCAAGGATCCTAAGCAGAACATCGAATGGACTGTGCCAGAAGGTGGTGGTGGTCCGGGCTATTCGGTCATGTAGTTCGTCGCCCTTTCTAACTTCTGACAGCGGTGTAATAGTAGTTAATACATTCGTAGTTTGGGTCCTGTATATTTGTTTACTACATAACTTCTTTCAGAACAGCCGTTAATATTGATCTAATCATGGGAGTTAGCACTAATAATCGTCAGAGATGTACGTGATCAGCTATCAGTGTTTAGAGACGAGAACTACGTCAATTATTCGATTATTCATTTTTTTCTTTTCCAATTTGTTTTATTATTCCAACTGAGCAATGCTACGCTCCCGGACGGGGGATTTGTCTGGGCGCCCGAGTTGGCGCTGCCTCATTGGGCAGCTGTCTGGGCGTGGGGCTCAGACAGTAGAGCGCTGCCCAATGGGAGCAACGCACTCGCGTATTAAGCATTTCCCCACTCCAACTTGATACCAAATTTGAGGGGGAATCAGATGTGGTCTAAATTTTGGGGTTTGTAAGGGTACAATATCGGACTTTTTGTACATGGACCCCTATAGAAGTAATTAGTTGAGAAATCTATGATAGTGCTCACATACGCTCAAATGCAATAAACTTCCGTTTATAGTGTTCACTAGTTCTATGTCCGTGCGATGAACAATTTTTTTTTAAATTTAAATAGTTATATATATTATATAAAAAAATGTTCTAACAACATTTTATATACATATTTTTTAGAAATAATGAAAATAATTAAAAGAAGAACAATTTATCTAAGAACATCATAAGATCTATAATAAATATATATAGTGTTAAAGTAAATATCATCGGTAAAAAAAGTCTATATAAAAATTGGTCTATATCATGAAGTGTAAGTCTATAAATAACATTCATAAATATCAAATAAATTATCAATTTTCAACGATGTTCTTTTCAACTTTAGTCTTATTCATCTTATTGTATGAATATTGTGTAGGAATGTATTACCAAATAGATCTTCTTTACCATCATTGTATAAAGTAGTCATCTTCAATCGAGTGATTCCACTTCAAGAACATGTAATTGAACATGTATCATGGATCATAAAAATAAATTTCATTAATATGACAGTACTTATGTTGACTTGTAGATAAAAAAAAGATTAAAATATTTTTACTTTTACTTACATTATTCACATCTGTAATTTGTTCATTTTATTTGATGCTGGGATCTAGTTTAACATTCTCAACTAAATCTTGAAAATATTAAAGCAAATAATATTAGTTTAGATATTTTTTGTACTGGTATTTTTTGGAGATATGTAAGATATAGAGATGGAGTTAAAATAGGGAAGAGAGAGGAAGCGTTAGTATTGTAACCACAACATTCAGAATCAAAACTTAATTTACTAACTTATTTTCTCAAAAACATATATTAACATGTTGAGTGTAGGTTAGAAGTAGCATAACGGTCTTGTTGCATATATATATTCTCTCCACACCAACTTTGCTACATGTTTATCAAAATTTTAACAATTGAGAGGAGCCAGCACTAAATAAAATATAGGTGGCATACATGCATGCAGTGTTTACCATTTACCCCGCATGGAGGCTAAAGATAGCATATTTTTGAAATGCCATAAGACATAATGGAAAGGTTTAAAGAAGATTCTATTTTGCATGTCAATTGTCAAGGTCTCATTGCGAAAGGTCTGATTGTGTGGGGGGAGGGTGATGGAGGAGAAAAAAAAAGAAACATTTATTTGGAGAAAGATCTAGGCGGGGTTGCCTCTTTTCATATAAAATAGATTATCCGATTTTTATGTGTTCTCATCGGATCGATTTTCAAATCAATAGATCCAATTTTTGTGAACTTATTTTATTTTGTTTTGGGGCGAAAAATTATTCTGACGTGGTAGCATTTATTGTATTTTTTAAAATATTTTTAGACTTATCTTTGAACAACAAATGTCTTTGTTAAAATTGAACGTTTTTTTAAATATGTGATAACATATTTAGATAGCACAGTGAGTATGTTAGCAATATTAAAATTGAGTCTTCTTTTTTAATATAGGTGTTTTAAAGTTGATAGAATAGACACCGATTATGTTAACTTCTGCTTGCCATGTTTTGGTGTAGACATTGTAAAGATTTTTTAGCTGTGATTTTTTCAACAGAATATTATAATTATTCATTTTAGTTTAGGCGGGAAACAAAAAGCTCTGGTGCTGCCACGTGTACTTCTAAGACTGAGTTTTATTATAATAGTATAGATTCCTTTGTTCTTGTTCTTGGTTTTTAACGAACTGTAAACATTTTTCTAACGCAATGTGATGGCAAGAGCAGAATTGCATAACTAACACTTCATTCACATACAAGGGGTATATATATAAATACAAATGTGAGATGGATTTTAGATTAATTTTGTATTTAGTTGGGCGTATCGAATCATGTTAGTTCGGTACATTCGGTGATTAGTACGTGCTTAAATTTTGTGGTCTTTAAGTATGGTTAGCGTCATAATATATATATATTATTAAATTTAAATACAAACTAACTTTTTTAAACTTATTTCTCATATGGAAAACCTTTATTAAAATTTTTGGTTTAAAAGAGTCTTTAGAGTTGGGTTTTTTATTTAAATAATTATATTTTATTATTTAAATAATCACATTTTAAAATTAATTCTCAAAATAGTCACCAAGTTGCCACGTTGGCAACTTGGTGACCGGGAGGCCGGATACTAGTACGAAGAGTCAATTTGGAGTCGGCGTTGACATTGCCGACTCCAAAGTCGACGTTGTCAAAGCCGACTTTGGAGTCGGCATTGCCATTGCCGACTCCAAAGTGGGCAATGGCAATGCCGACTTTGGAGTCGGCAATGCCATTGCCGACTCCTATATGTTTCAAAAAAGGAAGGGGGAGAAGTTCTTCAGCATGCAAACAAAAGAGCAATCAATAAGTTCTGAATAACAAACCTGGCAACCACCTCGTATTGCTTCAATGACAAGATATTTCATTTGATCTCAGCTGATACTCACATCTTTTAAATACTCCCTGGCTAAAATTATCTGCATTAACAAAAATGTTCACTTAGCGTGATGCTGTCCAGATGGAGATAAAGCAACATCTGCACCAATCTTCTTAAGCTTTATTAGATAACAATAATATTGATGTAAAAGAGCAAGGATAAAAGTCTTGCAACATAGACCATTCATACTTCATAAATCTTGGCAGCAGTGTGCATGAACATTTGAAGAGTGAGAGATCCAAATTCTTAAAATCAGTATGCCACAAAAAACAGAGACCATAGGCACTACAAAAAGGCATTCTCTGCACAGATAATCATTGTTGTGAAGTGAAATGGATTCTAATGACGAGATCAGAATCAAGACAACGTTGAGCTATCCCTGCAAGAGCCTTTCACAACAAACAAAAAGGAAGGATATGAATTCTAAGTTCATAAATATATTAATTTGGAGAGATCTCACTTTGCGACGCACCTCCAAATGAAAATTACCGTTTTACATTTTTCGAGAGTTTTTCATACTCTCCAAATCCGAGCAATTAAATCTTCTGTGGACTTAACAGGGAGTTGGAGTGCAAAAAAGTTGCATGTCAATGGTGTGTGGTGTGAGTATCTACTATTTTTCAAAATAAAATAAGTGAATATTTTTTCTTAAAAAAACGAAACGATACTTTTCCGAACCAATATTTACTATTTTTTATGAGTTAGGGAAAGAGAAAAATCGACAACCCACAGAAAATTCCGATATTAAAGATTCCGGAAGATTGTGGTGAGAAACCTTATGAGTGAAGGTTATCATTAAATATGAAACCATATTTACATCACACAGCTATTTTTTTTTTTTAAAGATCAGACTTTTTTTTGGAAATAAAATTGTGCCCGGGGGCAAAAAGCAAAGAACGAGCTCAGATCTGCGGTTTTCGTCTGGGAATCAGACGGTCGTGATGGAACCCAAGTTCATCACTTTTGCAAATGTCTTCACAGCTCGATTCTTTGCGTTGGACGCCTCATGCAAGTCTCGAACGCAGTATATCGCGGTCTTAAGACGACGCTATAACCAACTGAGCTAATAGGCCGGTTGAGATGTTAAAATTCATACTTGTTAAGGTGGCATTTCATAACACTTTAAATCTAAAATTTGGACATCCGATTTTATCAATTCTTCACATGGACTATTGTGTAGATGAGAAAATTCTAAAGTTTGGAAAGAGTCGGAGATATCTGACAATTTGCCACTTAGACGATGTAAGCCTGTTAAGATCTTGGCCTCCCAATTCCCTGCTTCCTGCCTGTTCCTCAGACCATCCCATGTATATTTGTTTCTCATCAGTGTGATTAGGGTGCTCCAGATGAAATTGATTCATATGAATGATTTTGTAGTCTTCCATTTCCTCCTATTCTGGAATCTCTAGATTCTTATGATGCTCATGCAATACTGTATTTCTACTGAAAGATAAGACTTTTTAGACTTGCTTTTACCACACTGAATGAGTTTTTTCTGGGTTGAAGCACCTGGTCCAAATGTTGGACCTGTGCTTTAACAAGTGTGGTTGCTTGTTTCCTTTCTTCTTGTGGTTGCTTCACGAAAGATACATTCTGCTTTACTTGCAGAGAAGACTGATGATACAGAGCGTCTTCGTCCAGAAGAACTCAATCAACAGAATATAGAAGCTTTACTGGCTGAAAAACTCTCGGAAAATGTGAAACATACAGGAGTCGGCAATGCCATTGTCGACTCCAAAGTCGACGTTGCCAAAGCCGACTTTGGAGTCGGCATTGTCAATGCCGACTCTTCGTGCTGGTATCCGGTCTCCCGGTCACAATGCCGACTCTTCGTGCTGGTATCCGGTCTCCCGGTCACCAAGTTGTCAACGTGGCAATTTGGTGATTATTTTGGAAATTAATTTTAAAATGTGATTATTTAAATAATAAAATAATAAAAATATAATTATTTAAATAAAAACCCCTTTAGAGTTTAGACACCGCCATTCCACAGTTAAAACTGGCTACGCCATAAAAACCCTACACGCCAAAAACCCCCAACCCCTCTCCTTCCTACGACACTAGCTGCCACCGGCGGCCCACCGCTGCTGCCCCTTCCCATCTCCTGCTCGGAGGTGCTTCCAGCCATGTCCAAAGCGGACGTCCAGTTCCTCCGGGGCGTGGAGCTTCGCCTCCTCCGCTGCACTCTCTCCCCTGCCTCCCCATCTGCCGCCAACGCGGCCGCTCCGCCGCCACCTTCCTCTCACCCAGGTAACTCCCTCCGCCCCCTGATCGAGTCCGTCGTCGCCGCCATCGAGCGTGGGAGCTACGCCGAGGCGCTCTCGTCGGAGGCAGCACGCGTGATCTTCCCGTTTGCGGACTCGTGGGATTTCGCCGACACGGTGGAATGTGTGGGCCGGTTCTACGGCGAAGTGGAGAGTCGCGTCTCCGAGTTCCTGCAGGAAGGGTGCCAGGAGGCCTGGCTTCAGTGCCTGGACGGTGGGAGGGATGGGGAAGGGGAGGCAGATGCGGAGGAAGATGCCACCGCGTGGAGGGCCGTCCTTGTGATGTGCATTGGCGTCGCGGCGCTGCTGGCTTTTGTGCAGCGTAACATGACGGGGTTAGTGTCTTTAGACTATTGCCCGTGGCGTACTGAGAAAGAAAAAGTTGTTCCTCGAGAAAAATTCTTGTTCTTCCTATTGTAGGCCTACAGAGGATTTTTCTCCTTTTCCTCTGTTGTTTTCTCAGTCGAGGCAAGATAAAGCGCTTAATGGAGGAGAGTGGACGTGTGGGCTCGCAGTCAGCTGACATCCAGTGGGTGCGATGTTCTCGGGAAATTCCCACTTTTGCAGGTACTCTCGGCGATGCCTAAATATCTCTCCTTCATCTGGTTCTTTGCAGTTTTCTGGTTAGGAAGGAAGGTAGTATGATTTTTTGAACTGATTTCACTTTATAATGTTCCTTCGATAGTGGATTCCCAGTTCAAAGAAGAACATGACACTATGGTTATTTCCTTTGAAACTGGTCTAGTTATGGATTATGTTTCTAAGAACTGACCCCTATGCCTCGGAGGTGTGGCCGAAAATTTTGGGTATAGCCTAGTCTAGCGGCGGTACTCCGGGATCGGCCAACATGCAAATCCAACTATGGCTTCAGAGGTTGAAGCGAAAGGGTGACCGAAAGTTATGGTGGTTGGTTCTTAATGCAATCTGATGGGGTTGGTAGGGCAAGAAAAATGGGAGAACATTTAAGAAGGAATCCATTGACCAGAACAAGGCAGTTAGTTTTATGAGTGAACAAGTGAGGAATGGGGCTCACTTCTTCATGGAGTGGACAGTATTAGCTTTTCTTTTTTTTTGGCCTTTTTTCAGGGAGAAAGTGAGCTCTTATTAAGTTCATCTTGCGATTTTTTTTTACCACTTGTCCCTTCTTCTATAGTTGTACATGTTTTTTTTTGTTTTGGAAGGTGTGCATTCTTTTTTTTCTCTGGTGAAAATTATGGTACTATCCATCCACTTTTGCAAAAGAGAATCAAACAAAAAGAAAGCAAAAATGGTGGTGGGCCTCAGTCTGTGCAAGGTCTAGCCCTTGCAGCCTTGGCTGAGGGACTTGTCAGTAAACCAACGAATAGGTGTCACAGAGGGTTGCAGGGTGACCGGGCAATTCTTTGTGAGCCCCATGTTTGTGAATCATTGTGATAGGTGGATCAGAGCAGCGGACATCCCTTCAAGAATTATGACCAATGGATCTCTTGCTCATGCTGTAGGATTACTATATATGTACTTGGAAACTAATTAGGAGAAGAATGGAGGAGAGAAAGGTGGGGGAGGGGGGTTGTGGAGTAAGGAGTGTGACACTTGGGTCTGCCTCCGACTCTGTCACTTAAGTAATATATATATTTTGGTCTAAATTCAAGCTCCATACTTTGATGACATGATATGGATTATGCAGGAAATTTTGGTCTGTTTCTAATTGGATTTATAGACCATGGCTGGATTAGACATCACCATGGATGCGAAACAGTTTCATGATGATAAATGATTTCTTTATTTGCAGCATGTTTTGTCAATTTTGTGCATCCTTT
Source organism: Colocasia esculenta (assembly GCA_014218235.1). Taxonomy (NCBI): domain Eukaryota; kingdom Viridiplantae; phylum Streptophyta; class Magnoliopsida; order Alismatales; family Araceae; genus Colocasia; species Colocasia esculenta. The sequence continues at coordinate 12,614 of JACBKR010003014.1, read as the reverse complement.
CATTATTTCAGAAGGGTACAGTAAAGCTTGAACATCTGTGCGTATGAAAAGTTGAGACTTCTAAGATGAAGTATAGAATCACATCAAGGACAGATGCTAAGTCCTTACATCTTTATTATTGCTGCAAATGAAGTGATAAAATATTTGCATGGTAATACAGCTTGGTTATGTTATTTGCAGATGATATTGTTTTAATAGATAAGAATGTGGAAGACTTAAATCATAAGCTAAGATGACGAGTAAGCTTTGAAATCAAGAGGTTTTAGGTATAGTTGAACTAACCAGAATGTATGAAGCACAATTTTAATAGTACGAAGGTGGATAAAGAATGTGTTCTTGCTGTCATAGGTGGTACCTGGACTTCCAAGTGTCAAAATTGTTTTTGCTGGCTATGAACATATATGTCCCAGGATAACACCTTATTAAAACACTGCAAACAGATACACCCTACTACTCATCTTATTAATCTCCAGACCTCTTTTTTTTTTTTAACCATTCTCTCTTATTTATTTTATGAAAGAGCATTGTCTTCTTCATGACTTGGTGTTGCTCATAATTATCTTCTCTGGCTCTGCTTAATCCTTCTGCTTTACACTTGTTCCATAAGGATTTGCTCAATGGTCTAGATCATCTGATATCCTTTCCTGTTGTAAGACTAGATAGAGGTATAGTGTACACAACAATCATGATCGTTACGAATGTAAATACATTCTGAATTATATGAATTCATCTTTTATGTACACAGTAAACATATACTTTTCTGTGAGTGAACTGTTGACTTGTTTGTGACTTTAATTGTTTATGAATTTTCTTCTACTTTTAATTAGAGCATGGATTATTATTTCAGATGGTGATTCTTTATGTGCTTTTAGGGTCATTTAGTTCTGACATGGATATGGTGAATTCTGATGAAAAGTTGCATGACTTTAGCTGTTCTTTATGTTGCAGTACATTGTTTATGCAAGGATCTTGTTAAACAAGATCAGGAACCTCATGGTGCAGGGAAGAAATTCATGTCAAATTGAAAGCAAAAGTATATCTTGGTGGTTGTGCAGACTTGACCTCCTTCATCAGAGGATTTTGGATGACTTGTCATCTTCATTATATGATCTACTCCAAGTGCTTATTTCTGAAACATTGCTTCAGTTTGGTAGCTTGGAAAATGTTAATAATTATTGGGGATATGATTTACACGAAGAAGAAGCTTTAAGAATCATATCAATGGCACATCTAGAAGCAGGAATAGTGGCACATGCGTATGGTCGTGTCGATCCTTCAGGGTCAGTTATTGCCTTTTCCTTTCCATGGCTTCCTATCATATGGATAAGAATGTTAATTTCTGTCATCAGCATTTGAGTACTTTATAATTCCTCATTGTTATGGTCTCTAATAAAGAGCAATGGTAGGTCTAACCATGATTTCCTGGTTCTGCAAGGCAAGGAGAAGGTAGAATTGCCATCCCCAAAGAAATGGTAGATCTAATTTTCGTTTCTTGTTTCTCCAAAACAAGGAAACTTTACTGTCTCCAAAATGAGGGGACAAGACTAGCTATTTTTACTGAGAAGTAAAATGCTGAAAAGCTAATCCAAGCAGGTCTGGAGATCTGCAATTCATTATGAACTATTGTTAATGGACTATGTTCTAGTCAGCTTAATTGGATGAATTTAAATTCAACATCATCCTAAAGGCCATTGTATTCTTGCGTATCTCACTGTACAAAGTATTTTATATTCTTTGAGGACTTTTAATTGGTGAATAACTGCTTTATTTTCCTAAACTCTGATTACAACTGGGTATTAAAGGTGTTAGAGACAGAGTAAGAATATGTGTCTCTATTTCCTCTTTCAGTAAGATATGGCTATCCCTATTGAGTCAGAAATTCAGAATCATGAGATGGGAAATAAAATTGGAAACTAAGTACTTATGCATGCCTTGTCCCTACCAGTTCATGCTACTTAAAGGCTTGAAGCAAGGGAGGAAGTACGATGAGCGAGCAATACCTTAGGTTGAAATAGTGTGCAGAGATGTGCTGGCTGCTGCATAGTAGAAGCATGGCCAGGACCCACCAATTTTTCTTCCCTTTGCCATTTCATGGAGGGGTATGAGTGTTGTACTGGGGAGCTTTTCTAAACTAAACACTTGAATACAAAATGACATGTAGGGTGCAAGTGTGAGTGTGTCCCATCATGCAGGTGTTTGATTGCACTGTGCAGCAGGAAACAAGGTAGCTCCAGCAAATCGTGCACCTTCATGGTTGGATAGTCCTCATGAATCACGATTCATGCTGGTGCCTTCATATTGTTGTATTTCCCCCTTGTTAACGGTTGTCATCCAATATGGTACAGCTGGGATGTGGTCTGCTGCCAGCTTAAAGATGTGAGAGCAGACAGTATCACTTTCCTATATTACATTAAAGTTGAAAATAGCACTTAAAATGCTCTTCTAATGAAGCTTTGCCACTAGAGCTGGAACCATTTGATTCTGCATCCCCTCCACTGTCTGCTTCACTTGCATCATTATCTTAAAAAAATAGAATTTAATCTTTCCTCTGTTGCTATAACTACTGTAGGCTGTTCTAGAAATTCTTAGCTATCAGCAACTTCTTGATTGAGTAGGGTCTTTTCTTCACAAAAACCTAATCACCATGATAGTATATAATGGATGTTTGTTTGATGACTGTTCTTGTGTTTGATGTGAAACTTTATTAGGTGAGTTAGGGCTTGTCATTTCCTTTCGTTGGACATTCTTCTGTCATTTTAGCAAAAAAAAGGGGGGCATATCACTTCACAATGGTATGTTGTATCATAATACCAAGTCCTTAAGTTCTGGATTTGCAAGGTGACCAGCCCTTGCTACTTCTGGTGGTTCCTATTATGAAGGGCGGAGTGGTACGAAATGATGTGCTGGGTTGGGGTGGGAGTGAGGGTGGTGTAATGGGGATTGAGAAGGTGGCAGTGGGAGGATGGGACTGGTGGAAGCAGCAGCAAGAGGAATTTGAGGCTTAGTAAGTCAGCAGCAGGTAGCAAGATCATTTTGGCAGCTGCTTCCTCATCCCTCTTAACTTCTTTATGCCTTTCTCATGAAGGTGTCAGAAAGAGAGGACAATTAAGGTTTCTGATAACATCTTAACCCCTAGAAATGGTGTGGCTATAATAATAGACAAAGACTTAAAAGAGAAAGTTGTAGAAGTTAATAGACTGAGGGATAGACTTATTTTGATAAAACTTATTGTAGGTGAGGTTACTATGAATGTAGTTAGTGCATATGCACCACAAGTGGGTTTAGAAGATGGCATTAAAAAGCAATTTTAGGAGGCTATTGATAGATTGATCCAAAGTATCCCTACTGAAGAGAAATTTTTTATCGATGGGGATCTTAATGGCCATGTGGGTAAAAATAATAGAGGATATGAGAGGATTTATGGAGGATTTGGCTTTGGTGAGAGAAATGACATGGGCACTAGTATTCTTGATTTTGTTATGGCCTATGATCTAGTAATTGGCTAATTGCTAATACCTTCTTAAGAATAGAGACGAACACCTAATAACATATAAGAGTGGTACACGTAAGAGTCAAATTGATTATTTTTTTATTAGAAAGACTGATAGAGTTTTGTGTAAAGATTGCAAAGTTATCTCTAGAGAGAGTTTAGCCCCACAACATAGGTTACTAGTAATAGATGTCCTTATCCCAAAATTTAAAAGGAAAACCATCATAAAGAATTGCTCTAAGATTAAGTGGTGGAATTTGAAAAGTAAAAATTTAGAAACATTTAAAAATCATCTAGTAAAAGAAAATGTTTGGAATTTAGACCAAGAAGTTAATGTAATGTGGAATAATGTTGCAAATTGTATAAAGAATGTTGCAAAACAACTCTTAGGTGAATCTAAAGATAAAATGAATGTAGAAAGAGAGACTTGGTGGTGGAGTGAGGAAATTCAAAATACTATTAGAGTTAAAAGTGATTGTTTTAAGGCTTGACAAAATAACAAAAATAGTCAAACTTTATAAGCTTATAAAACAGCTAAAAAGAGGGCTAAAAGAATAGTTAGTGAAGTTAAATCAAAGGCGTTTGAAGAATTTTATAATAAATTAGGAACCCGAGAGAGTGAAAAAAATATATTTAAAATTGTTAAATAAGAGAAAAGAAAAGTAGAGATCTAGATCATGTTCGTTGCATTAAGGATGAAGATCAAAAATTTTAGTTAAGGATCTAGAGGTTAAAGAGAGATGATGTAACTATTTTTAGAAATTACTTAATGGAGATTGCTTTAAGGATGTCTCTTAGAAGATAATCATGAGTCAACAAAATGTGATAAATATCAATATTTCAGGCGTATTAAGATGTCAGAAGTGGGTGATGCTTAAGGAAAATGAAATTGGGCAAGGTCTTAGGACCGGATGACACACCTATTGAAGTGTGGAAAGTCTTAGGAGACATTGGTATTAAGTGGTTAACTAAAATTTTCAATAAAATTTCGAAGGAACGAAGAATGCCAGAAGAATAGAGAAAAAGTATCGTGCTTCCTTTCTATAAAAACAAAGGGAATATTCAAAACTGTAATAATTATCGTGGAATTAAGTTTATGAGTCACACTATGAAACTTTGGGAATAAATAATCGAGAAACGAATGCCATGTATGACTACTGTATCACAAAATCAGTTTGGTTTTATGTTAAGTAGATCTACTACAGAAGTTATTTTCTTATTACGACAGTTAATGGAGAAGTATAGAGAGATGAGAAGAGATTTATATATGATTTTTCTTGATTTGGAGAAGACATATGATCGAGTGCCGAGAGATTTGATTTGGTGGACATTAACAAAGAAGAGAGTTCTCAAGGATATGTTGACTTGATCCAGGATATGTACGAGGGTGCCACTACTAGTGAGAACTATTGTTGGAGAGACGTGAATTTTCGGTCGCAGTAGGTTTGCATCAAGGTTCTACTCTAAGACCGTATCTCTTTGCTCTGATTATAGACGACGTAACTAAGCAATTGCATGATGATATCCCTTGGTGTATGTTATTTGCGGATGATATTGTCTTAATTGATGAGAGTATTGATGGTTTAAATGCTAAGTTAGAAAGTTGGAGACATGTCTTAGAATCTAAAGGTTTTAAAATCAGTAGGAGTAAGTCAGAGTTTATGCATTGTAATTATAATAATAAGAAGATGCTACAGGAAGATATGGTTCAAATTGATGGACAAGACATTCCTAAGAGTAGTACCTTTCGATACTTAGGGTCTATCATCCAAGAGAATAGGGAGATTTATGACGGTGTGGCACACATGATTAAGGCAGGTTGGCAAAAATGGAGAAGTGCTTCAGGAGTCCTCTGCGATCATCGCATATCAATGAAACTTAAAGGAAAGTTTTATATAATGGCAGTGAGACCTGCTTTATTATATGGTATGATGGTATCGAGTGTTGGGCAGTGCGAAAGGAATACATTAACAAAATGTGTGTGGCGGAGATGAGGATGCTGAGATGGATGTGTGGTAAGACTAAGAAAGATAAGATTAAGAATGAACGTTTCCTTGAGGATTTGGGGATAGCTCCAATTGATAGAAAAATGAGAGAAAATAGACTTAGATGGTTTGGACACGTGCACCGTCGCCCTAACTTGGCGCGGTTAAAAGATGTGACAAAATCTTAGTGGATACCAGTAAAAGAGTTAGGGGAAGGCCTAAAATGAGATGGTGCAATGTTATTAGGAAAAATTTGGACTTCTGAGTTTAAACACGACTATAGCACTTGATAGAAATTTTTGGCGGAAAAAAATTCATGTAGCCGACCCCAATTAATGGGATAAGGCTCTGATGATGATGATAACATCCTGACCCCTAAGTAAGATTGGAAAAAAATCAGATTCCAGTAAGTGGATTGGCCCTGATTGGTTCTAATTCTGGTTCCAGTTTCAAGGCCGGGCTGATTCTTTCCTGTTGGAACTGAACCTCTTCTGGCAGTTCTGGTCAGGTTAGTCAGTTTTTACTACCATGCTCCTAAGGTCATATGAACAAAAGAACAGTTTTTGGAAACTGTGTTGAGTGCCTTGTAAAGAGTTGAATGTTACCACAAAAGAGTCCCTCTATAGAAAAGGTTTAAAAACTCACCCATCATAATGTGTCCACTTATAGTGTCCCACGAGGACAGTATTTTCAAAGAGCTTGATACGCCCACAAAGAAGTCCTCAGAAGAAAAGGTTTAAAACCTCAACCATGTAAACTTGTTCGCTTGTATATTCTCCCATGAGGGCACTATTTTCAAAGTAATTAGTGCACCCTGCTTATTCAGAAGCAACATTCCTTGCATCTTTGTGTTACAAAGCATATGAGATACTCGAGGGATTTTTAATAATTGTAAGGTGTGCATATGAGATACTGTTTTCTATTGATTATCTATTTTTCCATGTGGTACAATGAAGAAACCTTCTTTTCAACGTAATGGTTTGTATGCTTAATCTAAAAGGGTGATCTGTCAGGATGCATTTGAAGGATGCTGAACGAGCATGCAGGTTGTCTCTTTCTGTTACTGGTGTTCTTGGTTTTCGAACAGTGCATCAGGTATCTTCTTTTAATTGCATAAATTGAGGATTACCAGTGTTTTTCAATGATCAGGAGGTCCAGGTGCCTATGGCAACTTATTCATTTTACTGCCATTCAGGTAGATGCAAAATCCCAGCTAGTGCTTGTTGCAGAAACAGAAGAACAGAGAAATAGTGAAGGAAGCACACTCCAAGCCCCTGAGGTTCCTCAAGAGTGTTCTGCTGTCAAAAGTCAGGGAGCCTCAGAGAGTCAGTCAAACGATGAGGACTGTGACATATTGATGATCCCGAGATTATTAGAAAGTAGCAATGATCCTGGAATACATGGAAAGCCAAGTGGCATTGCTAAAATGCCTTTGACAGCAGAACAACAGGCGATCATCCTCGCACAGTGCCTACACACTAAAAAGAGGAATCCTGATGATGAACTATCCAGTAAGTTGCTAACCATGACAGTTGAGAATTTCTTTACTCAATTAAGTTAACAGACAACATTATTTATAAGCTTTGACTTGTGCCTCTGATGCAACTAAAAAAACTAGACCATTCTTAATAGCTTCCATACTTTTGTCTTTGCTTCTTTATAACCTTTTTGTTTTCTACTGGAAGAAAGATGTTTTTCAGCATTAGAAATGTTTGCAATTGAAGCTTCTCAATGGAGTTATGGTTTTGCCTGTTATATTCTTTGCCTGTTATATTTGGTTGATACTTAATAGTCAACTTATCAATAATTATCTCAGAAACAGAAGATAACTGTAACCGGCTGAGCCTGGCTCAGTTGGTATGGGTGGGGGGGGGGGAGGTTGGGGAATTGTAAGTCCGCAAGTTCAATCCTCTGTGGCCTGTATTTATGGTGCTTATTTGAACCGAGCCCTACCACCATGGTAGGGACCTCATGGAAAAAAAAAGGAAGATAATTGTTGATGTAACAAGGTGTCAATGTTTTTTTTTGTGGGGGTGGGGGGAGGGGGAAGGTAAGAAGAGTGGTCCCATTTCGTTAATGAGAAAGGTGTCAATGTTAGAATATATAAATATTCATGTAGCCTGATGCGACTCTATGGAAAGAATGATACACTGACTATATGGCATGTACGTCTATCGAGCACTATTTGATAGTTGAAATGAATTTGCTATGTGCTTCAATGATTGTATGTAATTTTCTTATGATGTTATAGTAGGTTTGTTTGGCTCATATTGTACAGATATAAATTCGGGATTATGCATGGAGATCAAATCTTCAAAACTGGGCAAACTTGGTGTTAATCTAACTAGGTCTAGATGGGTTTAGTTGGGCCCATTTGGACCTAGCATTTGAGTAATTTGATTCGTCTTTGTCTTTTCTGGTCTGTTCTGAAATATTGTTGTTGTATGATTTTACCTAGCTGAAATTTGAATAACCATTGGCTCAATAGCTGAAGATCTACCTACAAATTCTAGCATGGCTTGCACCTGGCCATCACATGGATCTAACCTAGCCACTGCAAGGTCAATCCAAGCAATGCCTTATAGGGCTTCGACATTGCCTCGGAAAACCAAAGAGGAGAGAGCTTGGAGAGACAAGGATTTGCAGCTAAAACTCATGATAATTTTATAATGCTAAAAAAAGGCTTTAAATTTATGCATTGTCATCAAATATGATTAAATGAGACCAATAACAATAAGAATGATGCAAAAAATTATCTACCAATACTCCCATGATCATATGCAAGGGCTACTTTCTTGGATCTTGATGCCATTATTGGCATGGATGGCAAAATCGGTCGATCGGATCGAGATCAGCCGATTCTGGGGGGTAACCCCTTACTTAGTGAAAATCCCAGATGAATCGGCCGGAACCGGGTAAAATCGGCTTGGATCGTTCTGGATCGGCCGATTCCAGACCGATTATAACATACAAATGTTCCTGGTTTGTTTCTTTTTTGAACAGGGGGGTGGCCTATGCCCTATGAATCTATGATGCATGGATTGGTAACTTATTTACCTGAATACAGTTAAGTAAATGTTATATTTGTAGTTTCATTTACTTAAGATATTACATGTAAATAAAGAAGTATCCCTCATTTGAATCCAATAAAAATATCAGAAAAATCATATCTCTTACAAATAAAAAGTCAACTCTCCCATTCAAGAAGAAAATCATGATTTCGGTGGTTCCATCAAAATATCGACTTTTTAATCTTTCATAATTTGACATATCTAAAAATTTCATAATTCAAATAAATCCAATAGAATACTAAAAATTTAAAGTCGGTAAAAAAAGTCAAATGTGCATATGACTTCTCCAAGGCATGGTTTGGCGCATCGGATCGAATCGGTCCGATTCGGGCGAATCGATGCGAATCAGGATAAACCCGATTTGCCCGATTCCCATCGAATCGGACCGATTCCCATGCAAATCGGTCCGATTCTGGTGAATCGTGGTGGATCAGGAAAACCCGATTCGCCCCGATTTCCCGATGCGGCGAACCTTGCTCCAAGGGAGTCACTCTCCTATTGACAACACTTAGTCTGTGATGGGGGACGAAAAGGGAGGGGAGGAAGGGACGAAGTCCGGAGTCCACCGGAGAAGGAGGGGGGGAGGAGGAGGCACGGGAGGCTTCAGCCCCAAGCAAACATCCTTTCTTCTTCTCTTCTTCAAAACATTTCATCCTCCAAAACGTGGAGGGTTACATATATTTAAAGACCCACATGACCAAAATGTCCCCAGACAAATAACAAAATACCAACGTTGTCCCCACATCTACAAATAAACTTCACCTTTCTTGAAACTAGACTTTTAATTCTACCTTACTAAATAAAATCCCAATAAATACAAAATACATAATAAAATAAATTGAAGTCGATATATCGCCGACGTCTGCAGTCTCGAGTCTCGTTCCGCGTCCGTCACGAGTCACGTCCCCGTCAATCTCCCCCACTTCGAAAAAATTCGCCCTCGAATTTAAAGTGTCGAAGTAGGAGAACGATATACGCCAGAACTGGAATGAAATATGCCATACGAATCATAATATCACAAATCTCGCACTGTCGACCAGAGTGTGCCTCAAAAAATCTAACCACATCACATCAAACTCTTGGAGAGTAAACTCGGAGTCAACCACGGCAGTAGATGACGAACCAGCTGGACGATCTTCCATGAACACACAATATGATATCGACTGAAGACCTGAAAGGGAGAACAACTCGAGATCCCATGTGTCTCTATCTCAGACTCAGTGCAAACAGTATTATCTGACACCAGGGATGAGGCCTCTGACAACTTATTCTGTGGCGCCACTTGATTATTATGCAAGTCTTGCAACTCTGACTGTATCTGCATCTCTACCTCAGCTAATGTTGCATCAGACTCATCAATCACTACTTGGTCTTGCTCTTCACATTTGACATCTAAGACGGGATCTGCTGCACAATCCGTCTTTTGCATTCTAGCAGCAAGTATATCACGTAACTCGCGAAGTTCATTCTTGAAACTGATCCAAATAGGGTCTTCTGATAGCCGCCAACGTACGCTCGAACCTTCCGCAATCATCCCCTCCGTGGGGGTAGGGGTGCACTGGGGTGAGGACAAATTGATGCGGGACGGATTTGCAGGGAAGCGAAACTCTGACCTGGAGGCCTGGCGGCCGACGTGCAAGGGTGAGTCGGGCAGAGGCGCTGCTTGGTGGTGACCGGCAGAAGGAGACGGGGGTGGTTCCTGCTGCTTGGGGCGTCCGGTGCAATGGTGAGGGCGATGGAGGGCCCACGGCGAGTCCCCATCGCGCACAGTGGCGGCACGGCGAGGTGGCGAGTGCCACGGACGTGCGCGGCGGGAGAAGTCTGCGAGCAGGGGCGAGAGCGAGTCCCCATCGTGGACAGCGGCGGCGCGGCGAGGTGGCGAGTGCCTCTGGCGTGCGCGGCAGGAGACGTCTGCAAACAGGGGCGGGGGCGAGTCGTGGCGGAGGTGGCGGGGCCCGTCCCAGGCCTCATCGCAGACCAGCGGCCACGGACGTTCGACAAGATGGAGGGCCGGAGGAAAAGGGGTTTGAGGACGTCGAGGCTGGCCGAACTCGTGCGGGAACACTGGTGCGTCCAGGTACACGCGGGTCATGTCGTCGTCAACTCCGACCTCGTGTAGATTCATCCGGGCGCCAGCAGCGGTCAATGAGCCAATAGGGCCCGCTGGGACGGCCGCAACGACGCAAACGGTACGAAGAATGGAGCACAGATGAGGCTGGTGTGCTGGCGGTGCAATAAGGGTCTTGGCGCACCGCCGGCACTGTAGCAAACCGGCTACAGTGTGGCCTGGGCCGAACCGGGTTGGCCCGGTTCGCTACCTCCCCCTTTTATCCCCCACCCCTCCGTCGCGCAGAGAAGGCAGGGGGAAGGAGGGAGAGCGGCTTCGGGGGAGGGGCTTCGGGGCAAGGTGGCCGGCGCCGGGGGAGAGCCGGCAACGGCGGCCGGAGCTCCGCGTCCGCGTTGGCCGGCCGGTCCTCCGGCGGTGTCTTCCTCCTCGGCGGTGTCTTCCTCCCACCTCCTCTTCTACCTCGGCGGTTTCGGAGCGGAGGTGGCCGGCGGCGACTGCGGAGGGCGGCAGGACCTCCGACGGCGTCTCCTCTCTCTTTTCTCTTTCTGTCGAAGCCGCGAGGGGTGGGGGGGGGGGGTTCGCGCAGAGGGAGGGCGACGCCGGGCTTCCGGACGGGGGGGGGGGGGGTGTCTGCGGCGAGAGGGGGATCCGTGTGCAGGGAGTTCGGCGATGGGTGGGGGGCGCGGGGAGAGCGGGGTAGTGGGAGGAGGCGGAGGGTGCACGGGTTCGCCTGCGCGGGCTTTTGGAAATGGGGGGAGCTCGGGGCGGGGTTCCGGAGATGGGAGGAGGGAGCCGATGGAAGGGGAAATGGGGAACCGGGGAGAGGGAAAGCAGGGAGGGGGTGAGCTCGCGCAGGGGGGGTCGGGAGCAAGAGAGAGAGAACAGGGAGAGAGAGAGGGGGGGGGTCGCGTGCGCAGGTGGAGAAGGGAGAGTGCCAAGTTGGGTTCTGCAGAGGGAGACCGAGAAGAGCAGGGAAGGGAGAGATGAACAGAGAAGATAGAAGGGGGATCACAAGTTTGCTCTGATACCAGGTTGATGGGGGACGAAAAGGGAGGGGAGGAAGGGACGAAGTCCGGAGTCCACCGGAGAAGGAGGGGGGGAGGAGGAGGCACGGGAGGCTTCAGTCCCAAGCAAACATCCTTTCTTCTTCTCTTCTTCAAAACATTTCATCCTCCAAAACGTGGAGGGTTACATATATTTAAAGACCCACATGACCAAATGTCCCCAGACAAATAACAAAATACCAACTTTGTCCCCACATCTACAAATAAACTTCCCTTTCTTGAAACTAGACTTTTAATTCTACCTTACTAATAAAATCCCAATAAATACAAAATACATAATAAAATAAAATTGAAGTCGATATATCGCCGACGTCTGCAGTCTCGAGTCTCGTTCCGCGTCCGTCACGAGTCACGGTCCCCGTCAGTCTGCTTGAGACCTCTCAAGATTTAGTCAAACCTAAGCTATAATCACCTAAACTCATGAAAATTTTCACTTTCTAATTGAAAAGAAACTAAAAAGTGACAATTCTCGCGAGTTTGGGTGATGATAGTTTATGTTTGACTAAATCCTGAGAAGTCTCAAGCAGACTAAGTGTTGTCAGTAAGAGAGTGGCTCCCTTGGAGAAATCATATGCACATTTGATTTTTTTTATCGGACTTAGATTTTTGTACTCTATTTGGTTTATTTGAATTATGAAATTTTTAGATATGTCAAATTATGAAAGATTAGAAAGTTGTTATTTTGATGGAACCACCGAAATCACGATTTTCTTTTTGGATGAGAGAGTTGACTTTTTATTTGTAAGAGATGATTTTTCTGATATTTTTATTGGATACAAATGGGGGGTACTTCCTTATTACATATAATATCTTAAGTAAATGAAACTACAGATATAACATTTACTTAAATGATGTTTAGGTACATAAGATATCATAATTATCGTTGCTCTGGATTACTTAAATGAAACTACAAATATGTCATAATGAACATATGTG
>JACBKR010003013.1:0-32692 GCA_014218235.1 Colocasia esculenta | reverse complement strand
AAAGTCTAGGAAAAAATATAGAATATATCTCAGACTGTTGATTGATGAGCTGAAATTGTTATGGTCAGATAGGTTCTCTCTTATGATGCATCCAGAAAATAGAATTTCAATTTGAAGGCTGCATTAATGTGGACAATAAGTGACTTTCCAGCGTACGACATGTTATCTGGATGGAGCACACATGGGAGGTTGGCATGTCCTTATTGCATGGAGGATTCTAAATCATTCGTGTTGAAATCGGGGGGAAATCATGTTGGTTCGATTGTCATCGTCGGTTTCTACCGAGTGACCATCCTTTCCAAAAGCAAAAAGATTCTTTTATGAAATACAATTGTGATGGATGAGGTAGATATGGAACGGGTGTCTGGTGGAAACATGGCGAGGCGGGTCTAGAACTTACCGACTGTATCACAACTGGCTGGTAGTATCCGACAAATCCCCGGCTTTGGGAAGGATCACAATTGGGTGAAGCAAAGCATCTTTTGGGAATTGTCTTATTGGTCAACACTTTTGATACGACATAATCTAGACGTCATGCATATAGAGAAGAATTTTTAATAATGTGTTCAACACAGTTATGGACGTCAAAGGCAAAACGAAGGATAACGTCAAGGCATGAATGGATTTGAAAGTACTTTGCAGACGTCCAGAACTAGAGCTGCAGCATGTTAGTGGAAAAGTGGTGCAACCTAAAGCTTCATATGTGCTTCGGCCAGACAGATTAAGGATGTGTTACAATGTTGAACCAATTGAGATTTCCAGATGGATATGTCTCGAATATTGCCCGTTGTGTAAATGTCAACGAGGGGAAAATATACGGAATGAAGAGTCATGACTACCATGTTTTCATGCAAAGACTGATACCAATGCTTTTCGTGAATTGTTGCCGAAGCAAATATGGGGAGCAATGACTGAGTTGAGTCAATTCTTCAGGATTTTATCTGCATCAGAACTCAGACTTCATGACTTGCAAAATATGGAGCAAAATATAATACAGACAGTCTGCAAATTAGAGAAGATATTTCCTCCATCATTCTTTTATTCAATGGAGCACCTGATCATCCATTGCCATATGAGGCTAGAGTCGGAGGACCAGTACAATTTCGATAGATGTATCCGTTTGAGAGGTATATTCCTATGTCTCAATTTATTCACATTACAATGATCTTTTATATTTCATATGTATTCATTTGAATTATTGTCGTAGGTGCGTGCACGATCTTAAGATGAAAGTTCGCAACAAAGCACAAGTTGAGGGCTCCATTAACAGGCGTACCTTATTGAAGAGATATCGAACTTTTGTTCGATGTACTTTGACACGAAAATACGAACCCGACGCACTCAACCTCCACGTAATGATGATGGTGGAGATTCTAATGTGTCTGACCGACTCTCTGTATTCAAGTGTCCCAGATGAGCGTTCGAATATTCTTCTACTCGCGCACTCGAAGACAGAGAGTGGTAGCTGCGGAGATCTACATATTCATGAATTGCGCAGAACTAGACCCCTACATTGAGTAAGCTCTCAACACTAATGATGTACATCATTTGCGAGCAATACGCGGAACTTAGAGGTTGTGTGACTTACATTGCAGAGAGTTTGACTCAGTCATACTGCAACGGACTGACGTGCATGTTGAAAAGGAACGAGAGAAGTATTTTCCTACTTGGTTAAGATCTCGAGTAAGTGTCTAAATATTTTGAAGCATAAGTATGCTCTTATGCATAATTAGTTGTTGTAATTTGTCATTGTCTATCACTTTTTTAATAATAGATTGAATAAGGCTTTATTACTGATTCAAGATACAAGAGATCAGTTATGGATAGGGCTGTCAATGGCCCGGGCCCGGCTGGGCTTATATGAGCCCGGCCCAGGCCCGACTCATCAATATGAAAGCCCAAGCCCACCCCAAGCCCGAGCAATGTCGGGTCGGGCTGGGCCGGGCCTAATATTTTTACAAAATTGTAAGCCCGACTAAGGCCCGGCCCGACCCGAATACTAAATAAAAATTAAATTAATAATAAAAATAATATATTTGATAATATAAAACTTTAATCTCATTCAATTAAGTAGAGTTTTGATGTTCCTTATTTAATTTGTTTGAAAATAGATTTTTTAACTTTTAAATAAGTAAAATAACATAATTTTAACTAAGTAAAATTTAAGATTTGAAAAGAAAAAAGGCAAGAGAACGGGTCGGGCAGGCCCATCCAGCCGAACTCAAAGCCCGAGTTCGCCCCATGGGCTTAGTTGGGCTGGGCTTTTAGGCCTACAAAAAACCCATGGGCCGAAAAGAGTCTTGTGGCCCGGCCCAAAATCGGGCCAAGCCCGCGGGCCTGTGGGCCAGGCTGGCCCATTGACAGCCCTAGTTATGGGCCCTCGAAGATTGTACGTGTCTATCCAGGCTACATTGTGAATGGATACCGATTTCACACGAGAGATTATGGACGGAATAAGTCTATGATGAACAACGACGTATGTGTGAAGGGAAGTGCCCAGAATGAAAATGAAATAGATTATTATGGCATTCTCGAAGAAGTCATTGAACTGTAATTTTTGGGACAAGGCAACAATGTATTCTCTTCAAGTGTCATTGGTTTGATCCGACCTCTATTTGTAATGAAACAACATATGGGATTGTCGATGTCAAGCATAAGTCCAAGTTGAGTACGTATGAACCATTCATTCTGGCGGCACAAGCCAACAAGTTTATTATTCAAATTATTTGTCCCCCAAATTGAGAGATTGATGGGCTGCATGTAGAGTGAAATCAAGGCTATTCCCTGAGTATGAGCTTGTCCCGGATGATGATGAGCTCAAAGATGTTAATGACAATTTTTTCCAATCAGATCGGAGTGACGCACGAGCGTTGGCGGCTTCTACGCAGTTCAGTGTTGATGATATAAATGAACTAATTTGCTTATATAAGGATAACGAACAGGAAGAAGTTGACCCAAATGCCTTGAGCGGGAGGTGGAGTCTGATGAGGAGGAGAGTCCCCTGATCATGAGGACGGTTTCGAGGAGGATGACGAAGATGACGCTGAATTAAACATATCTTCAGCATCTGATGATGAATATAGATAATTTTATAAATTTTGTAAGAACTGAGTGTTGTTGATAATTATATGTTATTCAATAGCTACTTCAAATTTGAGTGCTGATGACATGTTATATCTTTATTTATCTCAATCGAGATATGATACGTGGAGGACGGAGTCGGAGGGTTTCCACCTCCGTAGCCGAGGGTCCGCCTCCCCGTCCACGCCGGTCATCCCGACGATAGGTATATGTATATGTACACACAAAACTCTATATATTTTTGTTCACATTAACTTTATATTCTCTAACGTACATACAATTTTGCAGGGACTGCCTCCCCGTCCACGCCGGTCGTCCCGGCGACAGGTATATGTATATGTAAACACAAAACTCTATATATTTTTGTTCACTTAACTTTATATTTTCTAACGTACATACAATTTTGCAGGGACTGCCTCCCCGTCCACGCCGGTCGTCCCGACGACATGTATATGTATATGTAAACACAAAACTCTATATATATTGTTCATATTAAATTTATATTTTCTAATGTGTATATAATTTGCAGGGACCGCCTCCCCGACCACACCAGTAGCGCCACCTTTCCCTTCTTCCTCACCACCAGGTACATGTATGTTTCCATAAATTAACATAATAATCCTCATCCGCTGCATTAAACTTTTTTATGTGATTTTATTTTTGAAATTTAGTTTAAAATATAAAATATTATATTTGCTCTAAAAGTATGATCATTTAGAAAAAATTTCTTTACAATTAATGTTTATTATCTTTGTTTTTTGTTGTTGTAGTGATGGATCATCACAGTTATTCTAGTTACATTAATAGTAGAAAATTATGTGTATCAATCTACATATATTTTCGAACAGATCTTTCTTTTTGACATCCACAGGTTGGAAAAAGATTTATTTTTGATCAAAAAATAGATAAAATTAAAAAAATATTAAGTGAAGAGTAGCATAAAAGATTAAAATGTGATAATGATATCAAATAAATTCTATTTTATCTATTTTTATTTAAAAAAAATTATCTTTCCTTATTTATTTTCAAGTATGTGAAAAATATTTTTATTATTTTAATAATTATATTACATTCACAGATATATTACACGCACGTAATGCGTTTACAGTAAGTTTGAAGTGATCAAGTTTCAACGCGTGTAATATATCTATAAGTGTGGTATTTAAAAATTATATATTAAAAATATAAAAAATATTATTATATAGTTTAATTTTTTAAAATTAGAACAAAATGTATTATTTTTTATTAAAAACATATTTAATATATTGACATTTTGTATGTATTATATGTTCATTGATGAATTTTATTATCTCTTAGAGTTTTATAGAATCAAATATTTTTTACTATTGAACTTGATATTCTACAAATAATGATCTAAGTAAAATGACTATTATAATATTATCATCGTTTACTTGTATTTTTTACTTCTAAATTTATTTTAACTTAAATTTGTTGTTAACTATTAACTACATTAGTTATACTATAGTAGTTTAGTTATATTATAAATACAATTATTTATATTACTTTAATATATAGTATATTTTATATAGTTACTATAATAATATAATAAAATAAAATAGAAAACAAATATATTAAAAACATAAAAGTATAAGTTATAATGTTAATAAATAGATAAAATAAAAATAATAATATGTATAAACTTATAAATTTATAAGTTACATTTTCTATATATATATATTACATTTCTTATACATACACATGATAAATTTGAATTTATGAATGTATTATAGTTAAATAGTGAATGTACATATAAGAAAATTTATTTTTTTAAATACTATAATAGGATTAAATTATAGTTGATAATAACGATTATGTAGTTCTTATATATATTTCATCTAAGTATGATGATCGTATCTATAACAACGTCAAATATCATGCCATTCAAATTATTTAGTAAAATTAAATTATAAGTTATAAAAAATAACATAAATTACAAATGACAGTTAATTTGCTATAAATGAAAAGGTAGAGAGAAAATAAGGGAGGGGAGAGAGACAGAGATAGAAAAAATACAATAACAATATTATAACTTGTTCGAAGATTTTCATTTATTATAGTTCAAAACATGAGAGAATTTATAATAATTCTCATTGTCACACATCTTATAATTATTTTCGTCATGTTGAAAATCTTCGGTCTTGTGAGATGTCTTCATGCCGGGCCACCACCCTTCATTGGTTGCTAATTCGTATTCTTTGCTTCAAGTGTCTTTTTTTTTAGTACGAATATAGATGTCTAAGTATAAAATTTCCAATCCATCCTTTCACATATAACGAGATGACATTACTTTGAGAATATCTCCTTATTAATATAATTTATTTTCACAAAATTTGACTATCCAAATCCACTAAACATGTACATATTACCCCTCCCAACTATGACGCAACAAACAAAAATATCTTCTGCCTCTTTCATCTTGGACAATAGTAGTCAATCATTTATCACATTCTAATTTTTTATGCTCCTCTTCACTTAACATCCTTTTAATTTTATGTTCTTAGTATAAACAGAGCAACACTACGAAAAAAAAACAAAGACAATAAACATGAGCTGCAAAGATTTTTTTTCTCAAATGAATAATGATTCTAGAGCGAAGATAATGTTTATAATTTAAATAAATTTCAAAATAAGATCACATAGAAAATTTTAAAACATATAAAATTCAATCTTTTTTATGTAAAATATTTAAATGTTCACATTTGTTTATTGTGTAAAAGTTTAGAAAGTGCATTGAAATTTAATTATCATCAAATATCTTTATCACATAAACAAATATTTGAAATGAAATAACATGTTTAGGACAAATCTATAGATACATACACAAAATTTTATACATAATATAATTGACAATAAAAAATTAAAATAAGACAAACTCTACAGATATTATAGAAAGAAGGTGAGGAGGAGGAGATCCATGCTATGGCAATGAAGTGCATGTGACATTTCTCACCGACCAGCCACAGTCATGCCCTAACGCATCAGAGAGAGGGGTGGCTATGCACTATCAAGCAATTTACCTTAGCTATGTTGCCTATTTAACTCAATAATAAAATTTTCTAACAAAATAGTTTCACGCACTACACTATTATCCTTTCTTTGGAGATGGGTGTATAAGTTGAGGGCCTTGTTAAGCATTGCATGAGAGCTGTCAACCACCCTATGTGCAATACGTCAAACTCGAGTTGTCTTTTCGCATCCCCTATTTTGCCAGTCTTCTCTCTCTCGCCATCTACTGCCGTTGCAACAAAACTCAGAGACGGGATCCTCTCAGCCCCCCCGCAGGAGGGGGGGGGGGCAGTCAGTACAAAGGGTGGGGGGGGGGGGGGGGAATTTTTCATGTCACCCCTCATTCATATCCCCAATTTGTGTTTTACACAGGGGTGAATATGAAAAATTGCCCCCCCACCCTTGTACTGACCGGTCCCCCCTCTTGCGGGGGGCCGAGAGGATCCGTTCAAACTCAGAGCAGCACCTTTGACATATGCCCACTGGTCAGTATCTTCTTACAAATGTTAAAGTTGGACGACCGTTCTACCTCGCATCCCTCGGCAGCGGCGAGGCAAGACAGCGATGGTGTTTCTAACAGTGCAGCGGTGTAGGGAGAGCTATGGTGGGGACCAATAAGGGCAGCACTGTGATCGTGAAGGAGAGGCACCGGTGGCAGCCCGAGAGGATGTCCTCTGCACGCGTACGTCCGGTATGGCGCCGGAGATTGGGGGCTACTCTCACAGTGCATGGGCCAAGGATTCCTGCACGATGCCTTCAAGAACCGCCAGCTCAAGCTCTTCCCGAAGAAGCAAGACCACATCGGCCTATTCCCCGATGAGCTGCCGATGTTTGCCCAGAAGCACGCAATCCATCTCCCTCCCTCTGCGTCCTTGCTGCCGCCACCGGGCCTTCTAATCTCCATCTCCGCCGGTAGCACCGTCGAGGGAGGCGGTGCCACTGTCCCTTCCACTCCGACCCTCTCTCTCGCAGCCGTCCTCCTCCGTGCCCACTGGCGCTGCCTCTCGCTCCCCGTCCGTGAGCTTGTCCAGCTCACCTTCCTCCGGCGCTCACTCCACGTCCGATGCAACGGGTGCGGCGAAGCAGCTGGGGCACTCCCTGACACTGCACCAAGCAGCGGCCAAAGCGGGCGTACCCCGAGCAGGGAAGTGGACGCTTCCGGGGATGTGGCGATGGCGACGGAGGGACACAGAAGGTGTGGGGCGTCACGGTCCTGGCCTTCATGTATGTGACAATAGATGGCGGTGTAGGGAGGAAGGGGATGTGATGGCGGGCTGGGGAGCCGCTCGAACGCAAAAAGGGAAAGAGGAAAAGGAGGAGAGGGAGTGAACGATGAAGGGGCATGGTGTGTGAGAGAGAGAGAGAGAGAGAGAGAGAGAGGAGAGAGAGGAGAGAGAGAGAAGAGAGAGAGAGAGACGCAACGGGCTGGGGAGCTGCTCAGAAGAGGGAAAGAGGAAAAGAGAGAGGGAGGAAGTGGAGGACGAAGGGGCGGGGCATGCGAACGAAGAGAGTCTTCTTGGGCACGAAGAGAGAGGGAGAACAGAGCATGGATGTGAGACAGGTGACGAAAATGAGAGCATGGACCTGGAGGAGGGGCGGCAGGTGAAGTTTAAGAGGAAAGAGAATACAAAAGAGATATATATAAATAGTTAAGAGAAGTTTAAGAGGAAAGAAAGTGCAAAAGAGATCAGATATATATATAAATAGTTAAGAGAAGTTTAAGAGGAAATAGAGTATAAAAGAGATGTACATAAATAGTTCAGAGAAGTTTAGAAGGAAAGAGAGTACATAAATAACTATTGTATTTGTTAAGGAAAAAGAGAGTACATAAGTTAAGGAAAAAGAGATGTAGATTATTATGTTGGATTTTAGGGTAAACTTGATCACTTCAAATTTACTGTATTTGTTATTATGTTATACAATTCATGTACAAAATTAATGTGCAATTGCAGGGGGAAGATAGATCCCGATTTTGCTTCCCGCTATATTACGACGCTGGTCCACGCACACATTCCAGGACCATTGGATGCATGGAGAGAGTTCCCGGTGGCCGTCCGGGATTTATTATTTGACATGTTCACAGTATTATTAACTTTTACTGATTTGAAGTCATTTCTTTAATTACTATCTATGTTAGTGCACAAAGTTGAGTAATTTATTTCTAAACAGCGGAGGTACGCGTTCACGAGACCCGAGGATCTCCCTCGAGCTCGAGCTGTCTGGGAGTCTACTGCCCAGACTAATTTAAGAAAGTCGATGTATGAGGCTCGGGACAAGGCAATGAAGACCGCAGGCAGCCGGGATCCTATGTCTTGGCTGGATTATGGCCATGTTTGGCTGAGGAGGGACTATTGAGAGTCCCTTTGTCATCGTTGGGCTACTGGACCATGGCAGGAGCGGTCACAGATGGCAAAACGCAACCGATCAACTCATCTGGAGAAGAGTGTGCATACTAGTGGGTCCGTATCTTATGCGACCCACAGCCAAAAATTGGTAAGCATATTATTTTTCAATTGCTTAATACATTAATTATTATTGTAAAACTAACTAATTTTGTTGAATTGTAAGCGTCACGAGCTCGAGCGTGCCCCTACTTTAGTTATTTGATTGGACTCATAAGCGGAAGGGGACGGATGACAATGTCAGCGAGAGTGCTCGCACGATTGCTGTAAGTCAAAATATAAATTTTGAATTCAATTAAGATATTAAAATAATTTGATTTCAATAATTTAGTTTAATTTGTTCTGTAGGAGACCTATGACAGGACGATGGCGGATCGCTATGCAGAGGGCACTCTCCAGCCAGACTTGGATTCGAAGGCTTGGGTCGACGCAGCGGGAGGGTCGAGGAAGGGTCGAGTGTACGGCTTTGGGGACAGCCTGGATACTACTCCAGTGTTGTCCTCATATGCGAGTTCGGTCGCTCCTCCAGCATACGCGAGTTCATCTGCTGCGCCGCCCGGCAGTGGTGTAGAGGAGATGAGAACTCTCATCCGGGAAGAGCTACGGACGCACTTTGACGTTATGGTCGAGCAGTTGATCTCAGCCATGCAGGGAGTACGCTCCTCATAGCCAGCCCCTTAGGTCAGTATTACTATTAATTTCATATAGTTTGAATGAAATGAAACCACTAAAGAAGGTCAAAAGGAAAAAAAAGAAATCTAAATTAAGAAACCTATAAAGAAGGTCCCTTTATACAATCAACTTATGGAAGGATAAAAAAGCCACATGAGCGCTCAAATTACTATTCTAAGATAAACAGAAGTGTAAAGGGCGTTCAAATCACTAATATAAAAAAAACCCAAGTGTAAATGATCAGAACAAGCAATCTGGAGGTCCAAAATCACAAATAGGGATTCGATCGGCATGCCGTTCGCTCCGACACGATCGGGTGGGTGAAAGTGACGTGTAGGAACTGACGGAATCCTAATTGGATTCCCGGATTGGGTTGGGCGTTCAAATCACTAATATAAAAAAAACTCAAGTGTAAAGGATCAGAACAAGCAACCCGGGGGTCCAAAATCACAAATAGGGATCCGATCGGCGTACCGTTTGCTCCGACACGACGGGTCGGTGAAAGTGACGTGTAGGAACTGACGGAATCCTAATTGGATTCCCGGATTGGGTTGGGCGTTCAAATCACTAATATAAAAAAAAACTCAAGTGTAAAGGATCAGAACAAGCAACCCGGGGGTCCAAAATCACAATAGGGATCCGATCGGGGTGCCGTTTGCTCTAACACGACCGAGTGGGTGAAAGTGACGTGTAGGAACTGCCAGAATCCTAATTAGATTCCTGATTTGGATTTCGCACTCAAATCTCTAATATAAAAAAGTAAAGTAGAAACGATCACAACACGCAACCCGGGGGTCCAAAATCACAAATAGGGATCCGATCGGGGTGCTGTTTACTCCGACACGACCGGGTGGGTGAAAGTGAGGTGTAAGAACTGACGGAATCCTAATTGGATTCCCGGATTGGGTTGGGCGTTCAATCACTAATATCAAAAAAACTCAAGTGTAAAGGATCAGAACAAGCAACCCGGGGGTCCAAAATCACAAATAGGGATCTGATCGGCGTGCCGTTTGCTCCGACACGACCGGGTGGGCGAAAGTGACGTATGGGAACTGACGGAATCCTAATTGGATTCCCGGATTGGGTTGGGCGTTCGAATCACTAATATAAGAAAAAAAACTCGTGTAAAGGATCAGAATAAGCAACCCGGGGGTCCAAAATCACAAATAGAGATCCGATCGGCGTGTCGTTTGCTCCGACACAACTAGGTGGGTGAAAGTGACGTGTGGGAACTAACGGAATCCTAATTGGATTCCTAGATTGGGTTGGGCGTTCAAATCACTAAATAAAAAAAAACTCAAGTGTAAAAGATCAGAACAAGCAACCGTGGGTCTAAAATCACAGATAGGGATCCGATCGGCATGCCGTTTGCTCCGATACGACCGGGTGGGTGAAAGTGACGTGTAGGAACTGACGAATCCTAATTGGATTCCCGATTTGGATTTCGCGCTCAAATCTCTAATATAAAAAAAACAAAGTAGAAACGATCAGAACAAGCAACCCGGGGGTCCAAAATCACAAATAGGGATCCGATCGGGGTGTCGTTTGCTCCGACACGACCGGGTGGGTGAAAGTGACGTGTAGGAACTAACAGAATCCTAATTGGATTCCCGGTTTGAATTTGGCGCTAAAATCTCTAATATAAAAAATAGCAAAGTAGAAACGATCACAACACACAACCCGGGGGTCCAAAATCACAAATAAGGATCGATCGGGGTGTCGTTTGCTCCGACACGACCGGGTGGGTGAAAGTGACGTGTAGGAACTGACGATATCCTAATTGGATTCCCGGTTTGGATTTGGCGCTCAAAGCTCTAATATAAAAAAAAGTAAAGTAGAAACGATCACAACACGCAACCCGGGGGTCCAAAATCACAAATAGGGATCCGATCGGGGTGCTGTTTACTCCGACACGACCGGGTGGGTGAAAGTGAGGTGTAAGAACTGACGGAATCCTAATTGGATTCCCGGATTGGGTTGGGCGTTCAAATCACTAATATCAAAAAAACTCAAGTGTAAAGGATCAGAACAAGCAACCCGGGGGTCCAAAATCACAAATAGGGATCTGATCGGCGTGCCGTTTGCTCCGACACGACCGGGTGGGCGAAAGTGACGTATGGGAACTGACGGAATCCTAATTGGATTCCCGGATTGGGTTGGGCGTTCGAATCACTAATATAAGAAAAAAAACTCGTGTAAAGGATCAGAATAAGCAACCCGGGGGTCCAAAATCACAAATAGAGATCCGATCGGCGTGTCGTTTGCTCCGACACAACTAGGTGGGTGAAAGTGACGTGTGGGAACTAACGGAATCCTAATTGGATTCCTAGATTGGGTTGGCGTTCAAATCACTAATATAAAAAAAAACTCAAGTGTAAAAGATCAGAACAAGCAACCGTGGGTCTAAAATCACAGATAGGGATCCGATCGGCATGCCGTTTGCTCCGATACGACCGGGTGGGTGAAAGTGACGTGTAGGAACTGACGAAATCCTAATTGGATTCCCGATTTGGATTTCGCGCTCAAATCTCTAATATAAAAAAAACAAAGTAGAAACGATCAGAACAAGCAACCCGGGGGTCCAAAATCACAAATAGGGATCCGATCGGGGTTCCGTTTGCTCCGACACGACCGGGTGGGTGAAAGTGACGTGTAGGAACTAACAGAATCCTAATTGGATTCCCGGTTTGAATTTGGCGCTAAAATCTCTAATATAAAAAATAGCAAAGTAGAAACGATCACAACACGCAACCCGGGGGTCCAAAATCACAAATAAGGATCCGATCGGGGTGTCGTTTGCTCCGACACGACCGGGTGGGTGAAAGTGACGTGTAGGAACTGACGATATCCTAATTGGATTCCCGGTTTGGATTTGGCGCTCAAAGCTCTAATATAAAAAAGTAAAGTAGAAACGATCACAACACGCAACCCGGGGGTCCAAAATCACAAATACGGATCCGATCGACGTGTCGTTCGCTCCGACATGACCGGGTGGGTGAAAGTGACGTGTGGGAACTGACAGAATCCTAATTAGATTCCCGGTTTGGTTTCGACGCTCAAATCACTAATCTAAAAAAAACCAAAGTGTAAATGATCAAAAATATTTTCTAATTAAACTTGAGAAATAATCACATGTTTTAAATTAATTTTGAAAATAATATTTGTATATTAATTTTGTTAATGTTTCTCATATTAATTTTTTTAATATAGGATCCACCTCCGGCACTTGACGATCATGAGGCGGGGACAACAGACGATCCAACAGAAAATCTTGCAGACCTGTCTTGATTTTTAACATTTATTATTGTGTATGATTTTATATTTGTTGTATTTTATGATTTTATGTTGATTGTGAGTACTTGTTGTTGTGGAATGTATGAATATTTTAGCAAGTTTGAAAAATTATTGTTATTTCTGTAATTTTTTTTAAAAAAATATTACTTATTTCCGACGGAATTTTCGACGGTAGTTATCCGTCGAAAATATGAAGTTTACCGACGGAATTTATCCATCGGCATTTCTGTCTAAAGTACCGACATAATTTTCGACGGATATTCGGTCGGAATTTACCGACGGAAATTCCGACAGCTTTTCCGACAGTTTTCGGTTGGAAAACGCTGACCAAATTTTCGACAATATTTTCCGACTACTTCTGTTGAAAGTTACCGATGCTATTTCCGACGGAATATTCTTTCGAAATTTCCGATGGATTTTCGACGGTTATTTGTTCCGTCGGTAATTTCTGACCAGAATTTTTCGACGAGCGTTCGACAGAAAGTTGTCGGAAGGCACATTTTCTGACGGATTTCCGTCGGATTTCCGACGGATCTTGTCCGTCGGAAATCCTCCTGCAGCCTTAGCAACCATGACTATGGTCATGAGCAATTTAGACAACTTAAAAGTTGGCAAAGACTTGCTCTTACACCAAGTCGAAGAATACTGGGATGTTATGACCGAAGCTACTAGAGAGCTGTACTACAACCAAGAGGATGCTCTGGACCAGTCTTCAGGATCCACCAACCACCAGTGAATTAGAATAGAACTCTAGGAACACCCTTTTGTAACCCCTCTTATATGATAGTGGGTCATTATGTATAGTTAACTTAATTTTTGTATGAAGGGAGGGTTTGGGGAAGCTAATGTAATCTCCACTGTATTAGTAGAAGGCCTGAATGTAATAAATAGTGTGAATTAGAATCTTTACTATGCAAACTTTATGGTTATGGGTTGTAGTGTTAGAATGTGGTATTTTTGGACATAGATTATTTTCTAGACTAGATATAGAAGGAAGAGGTGAAGCATGGAAAATAATGGAAAACACAATACATGGCATAACATGAGCATTGAGAATGGTAGCCCAGAATAACTCGCACAACAGGACCAACATATTCAAAGATTTTTGCAGTTTAAATTCCCCTAACTTTTCAAGAAGTACGGACCCAGATGAATATGATAATTGGTTAAGGAAATTGTAAGAATTTTTAGAGTTATCAAGTGCCAGAAGGAAGATAAAATTCGCTTAGCAACATTCCAATTGGACAAGGATGCTCGAGCTTGGTGGGAAGCTGTGGAGGCTACTGTAGGGGATGTAGATCAATTATCCTGGGAAGAGTTTATTGAGTTATTCAATGAACAATATTTTTTGGAAGTAGTCCAAGAAAAGAAGGCAATGGAATTTATCAACTTGAAACAGTGAGGACTAACAGTGGCTGATTATAAGGCACAATTTACTTGATTATCTAGGTATGTCCTTCACATGATAACTACAGAAAAGTTAAAAGCAAAGAGGTTCCTGAATGGCTTATGCCCAATCTTATTACCCAGCTGACATCTCACTTGATTACTACTTATTCTGAGATGGTTAAGAGGGCTTTAGCTTTTGAAGCCGCCACTGAAATGATAGAGAAGATTACAAGAAAACCTAGTGGAAGCTATACAGTTGTGGAGCATAAAAGGAAGTTTGCAATTGGAAATGTATCTAAGCCTCAGCAGCCTACCAAGAAGACAGGAAAGATTGTGACTGGGAATAAGGACATTTGTCATCATTGCCATCTCAATGGGCATAAAGCAGAGAATTGTTGGAGGAGGTTAGGAGCTTGTCTACGATGTGGAAGTAATCAGCATCGAATTCCTGATTGCCCTCTCTTGCCTAAGACATCTTCTCAACAGAATCCCAGACCCAGGCAAGGACGACTGCAAGCTATGCAAGAAGTGGAATATGAATCACAAGATGAAGGCAGGCTTGTGGAAGGTACTATAATTATGAACTCTAAACCTACCTATGTTTTATTTGATTCTGGAGCAACACATTTATTTGTTACTCAAATATTTGCTAGATCATTTAAAGTACAACCAATTCCACTACCAGGAAAATTTGAAGTTGCTACGCTTCTTAGTAAGAGAAAAGAACTTGATTGCTACTGCCCAACTAGTGCAATAGTAATTAAAGGGTATAATTTTTCTGGAGATTTATTATGTTTGTAAATGTGGGATTATGATGTAATCTTTGGGGCCGAGTGGCTATCTAAACATCATGTTGGATTTGTTGACCAGGTTGCAAGCCCAGAGGGGGGGGGGGTGAATGGATTGCTAAAAAAAACATCTTTTAGATTATCTGTAACAAATAACTTTAAAACACTAAATGTAGATGTGACGGCCTTGGATATTTATGCCCATTAAGGCTCCATATCCAGATCCACCTCCCGCGAACGGACCGAAGTCTCGCAAGAGATAGCTCACATAACTGTCCAGTAAGAATATAAAAGACAAAACACAAGAGTATAAGACACAAGAAAGTACATGTGCTCATACCTGCATATAACAATTTACAACTGTCCCATTACATTAATACATGTCCAAATAAAAAGTACAACTACCTGGGGCATACCTCGAGGGAGCACAAGCTCACAGAACATTAACTACTACACAACTGCTGGTGGTACAAGTCTGACACAATGCCGCTGCAAGCCAAACACTCGGCAAGCCCTGAAAAGAACTGTAGGGGAGTGAGCCTCAACAAGTCACAGGCTCAGTAGGGGCTACCCAAAGCAACACGGTAACCACGGACACCTCAACCCCAATGGGTCTCACTAGCAGCACCAATAGCCAAACCATTTCATGCTCACAACATTTATATTTAAATAACAGCTTAAAAAGTAATTGATAAATAAATGTATATTCCTTATAAAGAAAGAGGAATCACAGGCTAGTCAGCTTAACAATTGAAATGCCTAGGCCGCCAGCCTCACAGGCACACCACAGTCACAACCAATCATTTAAGTTATAAGCCGCACAAGCAAATCACTGCCTAGGCTATAAGCTTCACAGGCAAATCTTAAGTACGTGGGTAACAGGACTACTAACCAAAAACTGGCCCTTTATGCCAAACCACAATATGTCGATAGCCACACACACCAAGTAACATGATCGGCTACAGCAGGCCAATCCAAACACATGAAAACCATATACGGTAACTTACTCGAGAAAGGTAAAGCACATTGAGTGGAAGGTCACACCTCACGACCTCCACGAAACACAGTTCCACATCAATACCAGAACAGACTGGTACACGACGTACCATCACAAACCATTACCCACACAGGGTACAGGTACCTATTACCACAAGGTACTAACACGGAAACCACAAGTAAACCAGTGCCGTAATAAGGCACACCATAGCGAGCTAAACCACATTTGGTGAGTCAACACTCACCAATCATAACCAAAACTGTGCCACCTCTCGGGCACACCACAAACCACAACCGTAGTCACAACTGTGCCAACACCAGGGCACACCTCGAACGAGTCAAACCTCGACTATGAGTCACAAACTCAGGAACCACGACAAGTAGCAAAGCACGAGTCGGAAAGGAACGACGCCACCACACGGGAACGGACTACTGGCTGATCAGGCCAATATCCAACCCGGACAACACAACACAAGAACAACCTCTCAGCCTCGCAGTCACGGACGAAAGGTCCAACTGCCACTCCACGAGAACAAGTCAAACAACTGTGGAGACCAACCAACACCACACCTGCAGACACACAACTGCAGGTCCATGTCTGGCACCTCTAGGGTCTCTGGCCGGAGCACCCTAAAGTGGGGCACTGAAAAACAGGACTAGCTGGGGACCAGTGTCAACTACTGGTGTCCGTACCCCCAACCACGAGCGCGCTACAAGCGACTGCACACCCACCAACACAAGTCGCTGCCCTACTGTCGTCTTTCCCTCAGCCGGACGTACAACTCAAACACAGGAGTGAGGGTGTCCAGGAAGACGAGACAGACCTCAACAGTACCACACTGTACCGGGACAAACCCGAGCACAACAAACACACGTGCATGGCTCACAAAGAACCTGGGGTACCGACTAGAGAGGCATTCCTTCCGGATAGACCACACACATCAGCAAGTTCAAACACGATATATACACAAAAACTTTCTGTTACGATCACGGTACATATGCTAGGAAGAGCTTGTTCCAGTCACCCTGTGACTTACAAGCTAACCTACGCAATCACACACATAAATCACATTAATAATAATACCACGACTTGACATCGGTCACAAAGTGACAGTGAAGGTTACACTAAAACATGACCACGATAATCATATATAATCACACTTGTATTTTACTAATTATCCATCCAGAATAATCTATAAAAGATTCTAGAAGATCGAGGCTAGGTTCAGACGTGAACCTCATCGCCACAACACCACAATAATTACTATATAATAAACATGATAACGTACGATGTGCCATGCTTATACAAACCACTTGCACAACATCAAAACCCTGTGATATTTCACAACTACATAGCCGGTAAACTGACCTCAAAAGCCCTGTGCTCCAAGAGCACCACATGTGTTAATACACCGTAACACTTATAACAAGAATGCCATTAAAACACACTGTTCACTATGCCATCATGCTCTTATTTATTTTATCTTTGTGAAGTATCCGTTGAAGTATCTATTGTGTCTCATTTCTTGAAACTTGTTTTCAAACAGACGTAGCAGATTCAATGTAGTAGGAGTGTGACTATTGAAAACTTGCACGCAACAAAGCTAGGGGGGAGAGAGAGAAGAGAGAGAGAGAGAGAGGAAGAGAGAGAGAGAGAGAGAGGAGAGAGAGAGAGAGAGAGAGAGAGAGAGAGAGAGAGAGAGAGAGAGAGAGAGAGAGGAGAGAGAGAGAGAGATCATATGGATATCTTCAGTGTCAGTTAACGTAACATGTTATGTTGTAAGAGGATGTACCCAAAAAAAAAAGGATAAGCTCATTATGTCACCATTTAAAGCTTTGGAAGACATGTCATGAAAATGGTAAAAAGTAAATGATGATATGCATGGGAACTGTATCCGGTAACAAACTATATGTAAGAAGATATCTTTGAATGCTTTTCGTGAGAAGGATATGCAACAGATAGCGGGAGATTTGAAATACACATCTTTAAAACAATTCGAATAATATTGCATGCCATATTTATGATAACAAGATTCGTTCATAATATAGATTGTTCATAAAGGCAATCAATATAATTTAATTGCAACCAAATCAATATGATATCTGCAAAGATGATCGTTCTGATAAAGATGATCAAGGTATTGAAGATAATTTATCTGAAATAGCAACAAATAATATAACGCCAATCGATGTCTAAAAGACAATCGAGTCCAAAGAAAATCGATGACTAAAGGCAATCGATGTTTAAGGGCAATCAATGTCTAAAGGCACTTAATGTCTAAAAGCAATCGATGTTTAAAAGCAATCGATGTCTAAATGCAATCGATGTCTAAAGACGATCGACGTCTAAAGGCAATCGATGTCTAAAGGTAATCGTTCTTTAAGGACAATCGATGTTTAAAGACATCGATGTTTAAAGATAATCGATAAATAAAGACAATTGATGTGTAAAGTCAATTGATGTTAAAGACAATCAATATTTTAAGGCAATCAATAAATAAAGGCAATCGATGTGAAAGCAATCGATGCGATACTGAGCAGTAATCGATGTTTTAAGTGAACTATAATCGATGTGTGCCAATCGATCTGAACTTAACTATACAATCGATGCGAGTTTGTTCAGAAATTGATGTATACTTTAGAAAATTCATACAAAAATGACTTTTAACTTAATTGAGTTTATTTAACTTATAGAGTCATTGCAATTGTGTTCCGTTGACAAATTTCAGGAAAAAAAAATGTTAATAGTCAAATATTTTTTATGGTTTTGTTATCACCAAAATAAATATATGGAGATGAATTGTTCATCAAGATTGGATGTCATTCTAGGCAAATAACATTTTTGAACAAGGAAGTTCCACCAGTAGCTTTTAACAAACCTCATTCACGAAGGATACCTCTTATATCAGCGGTTAAAGCATATAAGTTGGCGAAGAATGGTTGTCGGGGATATCTAGTGTCTATAATATTGATAAATTAGAATACTACAGGTGAAAAATATTCCCATACTTCGAGATTTTTCTGATGTATTCCCTGAAGAGCTACCTGGTTTACCTCCTAGTAGGGAAGTGAACTTCACTATTGAACTGATTCCTGAAGCCACACTAGTTTCTCAAACACCTTATCGAATGTCATTAGAAGAATTGAAAGAATTAAAAAGACAACTCATGGAATTGATCGTTAGAGGGTTTATTAGACCTAACACATCTCCATGGGGTGCTCCAGTTCTATTTGTTAAGAAGAAAGATGGAACCTTAAGGTTATATATAGATTACCGACAATTAAATCAGCTCACAATCAAGAATAAATATCCCTTCCCAGATTGATGATCTATTTGATCAGTTGTAAGGAGCTCAATATTTTTAAAAAATTGATCTCAGGTCTGGATATCGTCAATTGAGAAATCATAAGGAAGATATCCACAAGATAGCTTTCCAAAGCGGGTATGGACATTACGAATTTGTAGTGATGCCATTTAGATTAACCAATGCCCCTACGACATTCATGCAGTTAATGAATGATATCTTCATATTATACTGGATTAGTTTATTATTGTATTCATTGATGATATCTTGATTTATTCCAAAAGTGTGTTAGAACATGAAGCAGACCTTCGCATTGCTTTACAGCTGTTGCGAGATCATAAATATATGTCAAGTTTAGTAAATGTGAATTTTGGATGGAACAATAACATTTTTGGGGCATGTTCTTCTTGCTGTGAAGTCTAAGCTACTTGACTGTAGAAGACATAAGGAACTTCTCTTTTAGTATTACATCCTTATGGAATACCACTTCGTCCCATTTTTTCCAGGAGAACTCAACACAGTCAAGTGATATAGATCTTTTTATATGTATGCCTTGGCTTTGAAATTAGGGTTCCAAATCCCTATCTATCTATTTGTAGTGAGCCTCCTATGTCATTACAAGTTAGCGCTGGTGCAGTTGTTGCATAACTCCTACTGTCATTTCCCAACATAGAATATCAGGAGATGAGTAGGGTAACATGTGTACATGCATGCTGCAATCCCAATAATCAAGTAATTATCAAGTAGGAAATAGTGAATCGAATGGAACGTCAACAACTAGTTGTTCTTATTATTGAAATAACGATCTATACATCCATATATGTAGGTCCAGTAGGCCCACGATTGACTTATACATGTCCATTACTGAACTAGGGCTAGCTACAATTCTAAGCTAAATCAAGACACTCATCACTCATCAAGCTCGCTCATCCCCATCGTTGCTATCATCATTGTCATCATCTCCTAAAATGATAAACATGTAAACAAAATGAGTATAAAGCTCAATAGTATTTATATCTCTGTAGCGAGCAGACTTTACATAATTAACATTTTATCAACAAATCTTTCTACAAAGCAAGATAACAATAGGGTTGAACCGATAATCGGGGGTAAAATAACAAGAGGTTAACCATAAAGCATGATATCAAGAGCTTAATTATATGAGCACAAGTTCTCAAGTAATTTTTCATAAAGCACGAGTACAAGTAACAATAGGCCATGTCATGAAGTATGCCATCGGCATCAATCACAAGTCAAACAATAACATAATAAGTATCCATTCACGAGATGATTGTCATAGACTATTCAAACATGACAAATACTTCGGTGCAATGCCATCATCGTGATCATTCTACTCCCATGGGGACAAGTACTTTCAGGCGCTCTTCCTAGGACAGACTAGATCCCATTTATATGTCAGGCATTGAAGTCTAACAGATCCGAAGATCCACACGATAGTGTCAAGGCAATCCATTAATAGCCAAGAATTTCAAGAAATTTAGTTAAAAAATTTATAGTAGGAGAATAGGGATATTTCCATAATTCCTGGAATGATCAAGGTTGATCATCGCTTAAACTATTAATCAGAATGCTAGTTGTACTACTAATCGAAATGCTAATCGATGTAAACATAGAGGTGAAAATCAAAGTGAGAATATGACATTGATCTAATTAATAATCAACGTTAAATACTACAGTAATTGATGCAATAAACGAACCAACAATTGAGAAGATAATCAAATCAAGAATCAATTTGGAGATAAGTAATTTAGCAATAATTGAATGGGTAATTGATTATCAATAGACTGGACTTCGATTATAAGAAGATTGGAATTCGATTACAAGAAGACTGATTTCGATTACAAGAAGATTGACATCGATTATAAGAAGACAACTTCAATTACAAGAAGACTGCACTTCTATTATAAGAAAACTTCTATAACAAGAAGATCGGACTTCGATTATAAGAAGATAACTTTGATTACAAGAAGATTAAATTTCGATTATAAGAAGATTGGTCTTTGATTATAAGAAGACAACTTCGATTACAAAAGACTGGACTTTGATTATAAGAAGACAATTTTGATTACAAGAAGATTGAACTTCGATTATAAGAAGACTGGACTTTGATTACAAGAACTAGACTTCAATTATAAGAAGACTAAACTTTGATTACAAGGACTTAATCTTTAACATAACAAGACCGAGGCATGAAAGGATTTAAATTCTAAAACTCAGAGAAATAGTGGTATGATACACACTGTTTCTTGCATAGGGATATTTAATCAAGATCACCTAATTGCATGTGTTTATTCAAGTTTAATCGGAGAGAATACCTATAGAGCAATTAATTTAGTTAAGTCAGAATTAGATATTACCTACCTTGTTGACGGTTAATTACTGGAAGAGATGGGGAGATGATGCAGAATAGTGGCACTTCGGCAGTATGCTCTTCTTCTTTTGCCAAAGTATAGTTCCAGAGACCTACAAGACTAGCCAGAGGGAGGTTTGGGGTCCTACTTATAGCCCGAGATTTCCCAAGAGTCTTGATGGAACTCTTAGAGAGGGAGAAAGAGAAGGAAAGGGGTACAATTTCCTCCTAGATTCGTACTCGAATTAGAGTCTTCTTTCCCGGTTTTAATAGGAATCGATTTCACAATTTAACTCGTTCCACGCATGGGCAGATCCTAGTTCGATTCTCATTCGAAAGGGATCCTATTTCCAATTTCTAATTCTTGATATGTCTTAAGAACTGTACATCGATATAGATAATTTCTTTATTGGGTTATGTTCTGGAAACACATTAGTGGTCCATTATAGTAACAGGCTTTTGAGCATTGGAGTTCTCAAGTAGTTTCTTAAGAGAAATTTTATTTACCTATTTTTTTTAAAAAAATAAATCAAGTTGTTACACCATCCCTCACTTAAAAAAATTTAGTCTCCAAATTTATAGACATGATGTATACATTAAAGGTAGATTTACTTACTTGTAAACAGCTCTAAAATTGCATACGTATGGCTTCTTCCATCTCCCATGTAGCTTCTTTCTCCAGGCATTCACGCCATTGCATCTTACCATGAGAATGATTTTATTTCTCAACTGACGTACCTCTCGATCTAGTATTCTCAATGGTTTTTCTTATACATTAGGTCCTTCCGTATCACCAGATTGTCATGACTAACTATGCGAAATGGGTCATGAATATACTTTTTCAGCATCGATATGTGGAATATATCATGTACTCCTAAGATGTTGAATGGAGATTCCAAGATGCAAGTTCAATCTGATAACAAGTTGGATGAGTGTTTGTGTAAAGCACTTTGTGGAGACTGGTGTCTCAATGTCCCTCCCTAAGATGATGTACTTAGACTGGCATAGGACATGTTGAGAAGTATGCTCTTAATGATCCTAAGTTGTAGAAGTGATGTGTAGGTACGGACCAGTACATCTTGAAGGACTCACCGATGTGAATGGGATCGTGGGGTCATGATCAAAGAGTTAATATAAGAGGATTAACTCTAGAGTATTATGAAACAAGATCTGAAGTACAAGGACAAAATGTGCTACCCTATAAGAACACATCTATGATCAGTGTTGCATGAAACTCTCTACAAAGGTTTAAGTTCAAAATCTAGTTCACTTATATCTATAGGGTGAGGGAAATATTGCACTATGTAACGATTTAAGTCGGAAGACATCTTTACTTATGCATAGTATTTATTGATAACTCTTTATATTTGTTTTCCACAAATTTTTAATTTTTTTTATCGTGAATGAATGTTGGAATATTTGAAGTTCAATTTAAAAGTTTACTTTTGATTTCGTTTCCTTTGGTGAACTCTACTAAGAGTTCTGAAGTTTCCAATGTAAGATTTCATCTCATGTTGGGTTGGTTCTTAGGGTTTATCTTATTTTGGAGAATGAGAAAAATTTCTTCTCGTTTATAGGGTTGTTCCTTTTTATAGAGATATATTCCTTAAGAGGGGACCTATGGACAAAAGATCTTTGGTCCTTGCACAAACGTGGAGACCTAGCTAGCCACCTGCGTTGATTTCTTTATATTTATTTTTGCTTTTGGTCCCATCGTTTGAATTCTGTTTGGATTCTATGTCATTTCTATTTATTCTTAACCTTTTTGGAGCTTGAACGGTCGCATGCCCTTATGATGATATTTCCTCAGTGGGTAGGAGAAAATAGGTTGGGCGGCTATCTCTTTCTCTTGCGTGTTCTCTCTTGCTCCTAGAGACATTCTGTGTCTGCATTTCTCTCTTCTTTGTTTGGTGTTCAAAGCTAACGATTGGTCTGAAGAAGTGTTTGTCCTACGACCTGAATAGAGTGCACTTTCACACTGAAATTATATGAGTGATGGTATCTTGAAAAGATTTCGTCGTAACCTATTGTCTCGTGGTAGGGGTAAAACGACTTAAAAAAAATGATATCCCACTTCAGCCTAAGTTTACATATCTACGATCTCTCTTCGTCATCTATTTAGCCAAATGAATCTATAATTTTTGTTTGCTCCTGTTATCTATATCCCTGAATTCAACATCATATTTATGTAAATTACATAAATTTATATAAGTTGGAACATATTTGTACAAGTACCAGAAATTTATGTAAACTATAACATATTGTGGAAGTTATTTAGACATAATTTATAAATATGTTAGAAACATAATATATTAAGTAAACATTTATTAAAAAATATTATTTCAAACCGCTTTAAACTGCTGCGACCTAAGAAGTAGGAGATTTCATGGATCTTTGAGGAACCACAACGGAAGGATGTACCTTCTGCCTGAAGAAAAACCCCACTATAACGGAACACCGCTTTCTACCCTGCCACCGAGTAGACAAGCGGAGGGGGAGTGCCCGAGGGTTTAATACCCGGCCCCACTATAAGCAGATTTTTCCTAATGGCATATCCGAGTGTGGCAAAACTTTCAGATAGAAGCCACCTTTCGGCATCATATTTTATAAGCCTAGCATTTTTATGGTTTATATCTCTTCGTTTGTCAAAATATTTGTCTTATGTCTTTGTATAGAATAATCACATAAAAAAGTAGGAGCTTCCGAATTCGATTCCTGCGGGAGGGGGGAGGGGGACTTGTCTGATTTACATGTAATTTTCGAGATGTGTAAATCTAGAATTTTTTTGGTCAAGTAGAGTACGGGCAATACATGTATACGGAAAGTAAGAGCTGTCAAGTCCTGACCTTGGAGTTCACGAACACCAATCCTTGAGCCCACAAAACCACACGGAGCGAAATTTCTTCGTTATATAAAAAAAAAATAATCACATAAAAATATGTATATTTCCTTATTATAATAACGTAAAAATAAACATTTTTAAGCATATGTAAAAATATACCTACCATATCATCACTTGTGCTCGACCAATAGGTGCACATTAACTACTACCATTTGAGAAAAGTTAGAGCAAAGCAATACAAAGGGCATCCATGTTTCACGTTGAGGAAAGATAAACGAGGTCTGTGAAGAACATTTTCATGGAGATATTTCCATCGAGTTCATGGTAAACTGAAACGAGTTCACAACAAATCTATTTTCAGTCATCCCAGATTAAGATTGTGATTCAAAAAAAAACAAAAATAATTAATAAATATAAATGTGTATACCTCAGCATCCACCCCAACGGTACTCCTCCCATCAGAGTAGAACAGCCTATTCTTTCTTAGTTCTTACCAACTTAATATATACTCTCTTAGCTCACAACCACCAACCTCCATTGAGTAGTGTTACCAAAATCATCACTGGGAAAATATTTTATAGTTTAATAAACTTAGACACAAAAAAAGGCCAACATTTTAAAGAGAACACTGTTGAAAGGAAGGTAAAGATAGTGATATGAGGATCTCCCCCGTCTCGGTTGGAGCTCGGATCCGCCGAGATCTCAGTGAACAACAATGACATCATGATGTGGCCTCGACTCGATTATAACGTCGTCTAGACCAACGA
This sequence comes from Colocasia esculenta, assembly GCA_014218235.1. Lineage (NCBI taxonomy): Eukaryota > Viridiplantae > Streptophyta > Magnoliopsida > Alismatales > Araceae > Colocasia > Colocasia esculenta. The sequence goes on along the minus strand of JACBKR010003013.1, from coordinate 7,758 downwards.
CGCAGGTCGGCTGAACCGATCTCCTTTTAGCCCTTGGCCAACAACTCGAGCTCGGTTAATGACGTCTTACCCTGATCGACTTGAAGCTCGATTTGTCCGTGAGATTCTCGGCGATGCGGTTGGGATAACGATCAAAGCATTAACCATTGTGATAGTGTTTGCAAGTCGTGCGTTCAGTAACGGCTGTTGAGGTCAGCCATCACGGTTATGGCGGCAACGTGGCGGAAAGTATGGAGACCTGCTGCGGGATCTGCGGGATCGTCCGACGATTATTTGGGGTAGACGAGAAGCAGACACTCTACTGGCACAGGTACGGAATCTCGCTGAGTCTTCCCGAGAATCTAACGTCTTACTAACTTGAGTGTCGGAGTGTCTGCCCACTGAACCACCATGATGGTCTTGCAGGTTAGAAGCTCGGCGAGCCCAACACCTCGGCAGCAACTACTTCGCTTTCTCAGCCAGAGCCGACCACCGTTACACTTGTAGTAATGTTTGACGCCGTCTGTGGGAACGACTGGGATCCATGGCTCCGATGGGAAAAGCTATCGTCGCTAGCCACTCTGCTGAGGAGAGGTCGTCCCCATCGAGCCTGTCGCCGATGTGCCACTCGGAGGCTCCGACACAAGAGAGTAGGACTCCTTGACTTCCTCTCGCCTCGATCGGGTAGAGCAGATGATGGCGGACATGCACCAAATGATGATCCGAATGCTAGAGCAGAACCAACAATTCATGGCTGCCCGAGCCGGCGTTACCTCGTTTCAGGACGTGGTTGCATCCGCCGACTCGGGCAATATGGCATCTCCGGCAATGCCAGTCCGACCTCCTCCTCCTACTTTGTCGGCAAGCCGTGGTGAGGCACCGGCCACGATCGCACCAGGTTCTCGGCACCTCCCCTGGTAATTTCAGCCTTGATCGCCGTGGCGCATACCGCGATGGCCGACTTGGGAGCGCTGAGGGCACTGGACCCGACCACTGCTCGGCAAAGTCGGTGCCCGCTAGGGCGAGCTCTCTGGATGAAGAACCTCAGTGGAGGGACAATCTCCTTGAGACGAACAGGAAGATCGAGGCCCTACAGCACGGTACTCGCATCCCCTCGGTCGTGACTCTATTGTCCTCCTCGCCGTTCGTTGAGGAGATTACACCAGCCCCGATTCCGCAGAAGTTGTAGCTTCCCAAGTTCCGGAGATACAACGAGATGACGAACCACATTCATCATATCGATAACTTCTAGGGTCAGATCGAGATGGTGAACATCTCGTACGGGTTGAAGTGCCGGGCTTTCATGTCCAGTTTGGACGACGCGACACTTCAATGGTTCAAGGCACTGCCAGCGCGCTCGGTGACCAGCTTCACCAACCTGGCGTAGTGCTTTGTAGAACATTTCTACAACACAGTGCAAAATTCTTTGTGCACCGACGATCTTTGGCTGGTCGCTCAAGTAGAGGCCGAGCTCTTTCTCGACTACGCCAAGCGATTCCAACTCAAGGTCATGAAGGTGATCGACCTGACTTGTGAACCACAGTCAACATTCTCACACGGGTCTGCAGCAATGCACCCTTTGTGGCTTCTATAGCTAAAAGCCCTCGATGAGTTTGGTCGACCTCCTCTCTTATATGTAGAAGTATGTACAGTTGGAGTCTACCTTCGGGTAGGGGTGTAAACGAGTCTAACCGAGCCGATAATTATGTTGCTCAAGCTCTGTTCATTAATTTTTAATCGAGCTTGAGCTTTATCGAGTATTGGAAATGATTGTTCAAGCTTGGTTCGTTTAAATACTCTCGCGTTCGAGCCCTTAACAAGTATCTTAACAATAAACCCAATCCAATCTACAACTAAAAAACTAATTGTTTATAAAACCCAAATCTATCTTATTTCAAGGTCATACCTCAAGATCCTTCATAAGTTACTTGTTTAATTATTTTAGTATAGTGTTTAAAATATTTAACAACTATATTTATAATTAAAATTAAACGAGTTTGTTCATGAGCTTAAACGAGTCTAGGCATTTGCTCATATTTGGCTAGTTTATGAAACAAGTTTAAATTTTTGTTTGAGCTTGACTCGTTTACCTTGTTAAACGAACCGAATTCGAGTAACATCCGAGCCGAATTCGAGCTACTTGTCAAGTATATTGGTTCGTTTACAGCCCTACCCTCGGGGCCTCCAGTAAGCTGAGCCGACCTATAGAGCCTGGGTCGACGAGCGGCGTGTTGGCCTTGAAGAGGACGAGGAAGGAATCCTCTCGGAATGATGGGTCCTAATGTTCGGAGTCAGGACGCCACCCCGATGAATTCATAAGGGACAAGGACTTGCCTCAGTTCGGTAGGCTCCCCTCTGAGATCCTGCCCATTATCAAGAAGCTCCCTAGCTTCTGACGCCCCGAGCCAATGACCAAGCCTCCGTCCAAGAGAGGGGACAACCTGTACTGCGACTACCACAAAGACTTTGGGCACACCACCAATGAGTGTTGAAGCCTTAAGGCCCAGATTGCGGACATGCTGAGGCGTGGCATCATCGACAAGGATGTCGTAGACAAGAAGCCAAAGCCCGCCGACTCGAGTGAGGATAAGGAGGTGCCTCGCGTGAAAGGGGCAGTTCTGGTTCTCACGGGAGGCTCGACGAGCAGGGGTGACAGCGGAAGGCGTATGCATTGGCGGCGGTGGCACCCTTAGTAAGCAACCTCGGGTGGCCAACGATGTTATTTTCTTTTCAGCTGAGGACATGGTCGGTCTCAGTATGCTCCACGACGACGCGCTTGTTGTTCAACCGACGTCGATGCGTATGATGTACACCGTATTCTAGTTGATAATGGAGCAGCACCCGACTTGTTTTTTTATGACTGCTTTGTCATGATGCCCGAGCTGCGCTCTGAGCTCAAGCCCATTGCTACTCCTCTCTTCGAGTTTAGTGGCACCCCTGTGAGTGCCGAGGGCTTGATTAGGCTGAAGGTCACCCTCGGCACCCGACCATAGCATGTAATGGTTGAGGTCAACTTCCTTGTGGTCAAGGTGAAATCGGCCTACAACACGATCTTTGGTCAGGGCTTGTTAAGTAAGTTAGGGGGGGGGGGGGGGTCCCTTCTACGTATCATCAGAAACTAAAGTTCCTGACGCCTGGCAAGATCGGCGAGGTTGTGGGGAACAAGACGGAGGCCCGATGTTGTTATGTAAATTTGATTGAGGCCAAGGAACAGATAATTTCTGAGTACGTTTCTGTCCCTGAGGATAGCTCGGAGAAGGGCGGGCCCACTGAGCAAGCCAAACAGGTTCAGCTCTCGGGCGACCAGGCTGTGTTTGTCGGCTCCAAGCTCCAGGAGATGGAGGGGCAGTTGATAGATTTTCTAAGGGCCAGCACTGACGTCTTTGCCGGTTTGAAGACGACTTTTCAGGGATCAACTCAGGGTCATCCAACATCACCTAAACGTCGATTCTGATGTTTGACAATGAAGCAGATGAGATGGCCGTTGTTAGCTGACCGGTAGGAGCCCGTGGACGACGGTCTCGGGAAGTACCTACATCCTGGGACAGTTTGCGACGTCCTTTACCCAGAATGGATCACAAACGTCATCCTAGTTAGGAAGACGGATATCAAGTGGCGCATGTGCATCGACTTCACGACCTCAACAAGGCGTGCCCGAAGGACAACTTCCCGCTTTCTCGAATCGATCAGCTCGTCGACTTAACTGTAGGTCATGAGCTCCTTAACTTCCTCGACGCCTACTCAGGGTACCACCAGATTAGGATGGCGCCCGAGGACGAGGAGAAGACGACCTTCATTACAGAGAAAGGTCTGTACTGCTTTACACGGATGCCTTTTGGACTAAAAAATGCAGGGGCGACATACCAACGGCTCGTCAACAAGAAGTTTGAATCTCAGATCAGGAGGACGATGGAGATATACATCGACAACATGTTGGTCAAGAGCTGACGAGCCGAGTACCATGTTCATGATTTGGCCGAGACCTTCAGGGTTCTCAGATAGTACGAGATGAAACTAAATCCCGGGAATTGTGTCTTGGAGTTCAGGTTGGAAAGTTCCTAGGCTACCTCGTCGCCAGCCGAGGAATAGACATCAACCCCGACAAGGTGTAGGCGATCCTCAATATGTGGGTGCCGAGGACCGTCAAAGAAGTGCAAAAACTTAACAGTCGAGTAACGACCCTGAGCAAGTTCATGTCGAGGTCGATAGAACTGTAGCAACCTGCATTTTTTTTGAACAAAGATAAACAACATAACCAATGCCAGCGCATTAGGGCCCGATCTGGTCCTAGGGAGAGCGCCCGAAAGTGCCATTTGCCCATGGAAGTTAAATGATCAGGATGTCGGCATTACATCCAAGTGCCATACTATCTAGATTATCTAATGACAATCAAAGTGTTATATTCTCTCGTTGTCTGTTGACAACAAAAGTGCCATGCTATACTCATTGTGCTATTGCTATACTTTGTGCTATTGTGCTATGGCCATCTTGCTATTTGTGCTATAATTGACGTTTGTGTTATATTTAGAAACCTGTGTTATTTCGCTCACGTACTATCCTGCTATCTATTACTTGACTCTCTCGCTCTATCATTAGTTACTCTGCCTTCTAAGTCATTAATCATTTAAAGCCTGCTTGACTATTGAGATTTAAGTCCTACTGGGCGTTGTCGCTCACCCTGCGTTATTTGTCGTTGTGTTCTCAGGTGAGACCGAGGATGAACCATACACTCAAGAGGACGGGAACGACCTGGAGTGATGTCATGAATACCCCAGCGTCCTATTACTATGTTGAACATTGTATTAGTTAGGTTTGAAGTTTAGTCTTTGCTTTATCTCAATGTAATTGGGTCTTATAGATTGGCTCTGATATTAGTGGTTGTAACTAGACGTTGGAAAGTTATTAATGAGAAAGATTTCCTTTAGTGTTATTCATTGTGCAATGGTTTGATGTCTAGTACTCGCTCTATGCCTTTACTTGCAACTGCCTCGCGTTCCGATATTCCGCGTTGGGGCGTGACAAGAACGCTGCAAGCTGTTCTTTGATCTACTGAGGAAGGAAAAGTTCGAGTGGGATGATGTGTGTCAAAAATCCTTTGATGAGCTCAGGTGCAATTGGCTGTGACTAGTTTAAGCAAGCCCAGAGAGGAGTTGCTGCTTTACCTCTTAGTCACCGACCACTCGATCAGTTCGGTGTTGGTGAGAGAGGAAGGACGACAACATTTGCCTGTATATTATACGAACAGGGCATTGTGAGGGCCGAGCAGAGATATTCTGACCTGGAGAAGGCTAGTTACGCACTTGTCATGGCAACGCATCGGCTCCGACCCTACTTCCATGCCCACAAGATCGTCGTCCTCACCAACGTCCCAATCAAGCAGATGCTCGGTTGACCTGAGGCCTCAGGAAGAATGGCAAAGTGGGCCATTGAGCTCGACGAGTTTGATATCACCTACAATCCGCGAATGGCCATCAAGGCTTAGGCTCTTGCTGACTTCATTTCTGAAGGTACGACAAGACCCACTATGCAGGCGAATGATGGCTCGGCCTGGAAAGTCTTTGTGGCGGAGCGTCGGGTTCTCTCGTCAACGAAGTAGGCGTCATCCTCCACTCTCCGGAAGGCCTCGTCCTAAGGTATGCTATCCACTTCAGCTTCTCGATTTCAAATAACGTGGTAGAGTATGAGACTATCATCTCAGGACATTGGATGGCAAAGGCACTGGGGTCACTCGGGTCACGATCTACATCGACTCTCAGCTAGTCGTCAACCAGGTCACGAAAGACTTCGAAGCTCAAGAGGAGAGGCTCGCCCAGTACATGAACAAGGTACTCAGGCTGATGGAGTTGTTCGAGTCGACCGAGCTTCAGAAGATCCCGAGGGTCGACAACTCCCAGATGATGCACTCTTGAAATACGTGGTGGCATCCGAGCACTATCTTGGATCCTCGGTACTAGTCGAGGAGCTTTGCAAGCCTTCTGTGGGGGTCCCAACAGAGATTCTTTGTGCTGTAATAGGGTCGACTTGGCTGACTCCGGTTGTTGAATACATTCGAGATGAGCTACTTTTGGAGGAACGAGATGAGGCATTGAAGATGAAGTGGCGAGCTCCAAGGTTCTTCCTTATGAGAGATGTACTCTACAGGAAGAGCTCCGAGTATCCCCATCTTCGCTGCATCGAACTAGAACAGGCCGACAAGATTATACGCGAGGTGCATGAGGTAGCTGCAGGAGCCACACGAGACCACGGTCTTTGGTGCGGTGAGTTACCCGACAAGGATACTAGTGGTCGACCATGTTGAAGGACGCCAAGAGCTACATCAGAAGGTGTCATCAATATCAAGTGTATAGCAGGGCTGATCGTCAACTGCCTGCAAGTCTCACTTCATTGTCAGCACCATGACCCTTTGTCCAATAGGGAATGGACATCCTCGGACCTTTCCCTTTGGCCTCGGGTCAGCGACAGTTCCTCATCGTCGGCGTCGACTACTTCACAAAGTGGGTCGAGGCCAAACCATTGGCCAAGATTACTGACGCCAATGCATGGGGTTTCATATGAAAGAACATCATCTGTCGGTTTGGCTTACCGAGAACCTTGATAACTAACAATGGCAAGCAATTTGACAATGCCAAGTTTCGTCCGAACTGCTACCAACTTGGCATCGATTATTGATTCACCTCGGTTGCTCATCCATAGTCCAATGGGCAAACTAAGGTGACGAACCGAACCCTCGTCACTGGGTTGAAGAAGCGATTGGACGACCTCAAAGGAAGATGGGTCGAGGAGCTCGCTCACGTCCTCTAGGCATACCGCGTCACACCCTGGGAAGCAATTTGAGAGTCTCCTTTCGTGCTCGCTTTTGGGTTGAAGGCAGTGACCCCCGTCGAACTACTCGTACCCTCGTGGAGAATTTCAGGTTTCGAGCGCGAAAGCAACAACAACTCTTTTCGAGCTGAGCTGGACCTAATCGAGGAGCGACGAGACAAAGCTGATGTTCGTATGAATGTCTACAGGTAGAGGATGGAACGAGCCTTCGCCACCAAGGTCAGGCCGAGACGTTTCAACATCGACAGCCTCGTCTTACGTAAACTAGCGGTCTCAGATCCAAAATCAGCTGTTGGTAAGCTCTCTCTGAACTGGGAAATCCCATACCGTGTGGTCAAGGACCTGATCATGGGAACTACCTGTTGTCGGAATTAAGCGAGTCGGCAATTCCGAGAACCTAGAATGCCAAGCACTTACACTGTTATTTTTTCTAAAGTGTGAGTAAAATTTAGTTTTCTACATTTTTTATGAATTGATTATGATTGAACTACCAAAAACTGACGAGTCGCTTTATAGCATCGTCGTCTATTAACGTTGTATTAGCATCGGTAGGAGTCAGTCGTGAGGTCGCTTCGACGCTCGGTTATCCCCCACAATATGAGTTGATATGATTCTTCTCATCCCACAGTCTGAAGTATTGGTGACATCTTGGAAAGGCAGCTTCGGCACTTTCATTTGTCCTAACCCCATGAGCGAATGACCAGACTCTTCTCGTCCCACGTTCTTAGTCAGCTTGAGGCCACCTCGGTGCCTTCGACTGTCCCGACCATGTGAGCGGACAGGGATGATGCCCATCTTACAACCATCTGTCCCACGATTAGAAGCGACGGAAAAGACAGACTGAGGAGTTTTGGTACTCTCGTTTGCTCCGACCTCGTGAGCGGATAATGGAGGGTACAACTAATAGAGCTTATAGGAGATCACTCCGGCACTCTTAGCTCAATCGACCCATGGGTC